>PVKH010043179.1:0-10744 GCA_004027955.1 Chaetophractus vellerosus | reverse complement strand
CACATTGTAAATAAGAGCTTTTGATGAGGTAACTTCAGTTAAGGTGTGGCCCACCTGAATCAGAATGGGTCTTAATTCTACTACCAGAGTCCTTTAAGAGCAGAACGAAATACAGTCACAGAGAGAGAGCCACAGGAGGAAGCCAGAAGCCACAGAACCCAGAGAAGCCAGAAGAGCCACGAGGTGCCCTGTGATGACAGAGGAGACAAGGACCAAGAGTAACTGGCAGCCAGTCCCAGAATGCCATCATCTTCTGGAAGAAAGCACTGCCTCGATGATGCCTTGATTTTGGACTTCTCCTATCTTCAAAACCATGAGTCAATAAATTCCCATTGTTTAAGCCATTGCAAGGTATATGTTTTAGCAGACAGGAAATGAAAATAATAATGTTGAGGACATTTCCTTCTATTCCTAGTTTTCAGAGTGTTTTTTATCATGAAAGGGTGTGGGATTTTGTCAATGCCTTTTCTGTGTCAATTCAGATGATCATGTGTTGTTTTTTTCTTTTGTTCCATTAACATGATGTATTACATTGATTGCTTTTATGTTGAACCACCCTTGCATTCCTGGGAAGAGTATAGTCCTTTTAACATGCTATTGGATTCAATGTCCTAGTATTTTGTTGAGGATTTTTACGTCTATATTCATAAGGGTTATTAGTCTGTCATTTTCTTTCCTTGCGATTTCTTTATCTAGCTTTAGTATCAGGGCAATGCTGGCCTCATAAAATGAATTGGGAAGATTTCCCCTCTTCAGTTTTTTGGAAGAAACTGAGAAAAAGGTTTTGAGAAAGATTGGTATTAATTCTTCCTTAAATGTTTGGTAGAATTCATGAATGAAATCACTTGGTGATAGACTTTCCTTTGTTGAGAGTTTTTTTTTTTTTTAGACAATTTATTGAAGTATATCATTCATACATGAACATACATAAAATATGTGTTCAGTAAACATTGTGAACTTACAAAACAAACACGCATAACATCACACAGGGCTCCCACACATCACCCCACCACAAATACTTTGCATTGTTGTGAAATACCCGTTAACAAATTATGAAAGAGCATTGTCAAAGTATTACTACTAACTATAGTCCGTATCTCACTCCCCTATATATTTTTTTAAGGATTTATTTCTTTATTTACTTTTATCCATTTTTACCCCTCCCCCCCATTTTTGCTGTTTTTGTGCCCATTTGCTGGGCAACTCTCTGTATCTGTTTCCTGCCCTCTCTTCTCATCCTTCTCCTCCTGTTTTCACTGGAATTTGATCCTCGGAACCTCCGATGTGGGAGAGAGGCGTCCTACCGTGCCACTTTAGTTCCTGGTTTTTGGCACGTCTCATCTTGGCTCTCCCTTGTGTCACTCTCCTGTTACATCATCATCTTGCTGCATGGCTCACGGGGCCTGGGGGGCTCACCCACACACAGGGCCTGGTGGCTCACGCCCATTCTATATTTTTCATTTTTTAATTTTTACTGGGAGGTCCCAGGGATCGAACCCAGGTCCCTCCATGTGGGAGATGGACGCCCAACCACCCGAGCCACATCCGTCCCCCTGCTATATCTCTTATGGTTGACCAAAGATACCTAGAGTTAGTCTTTTCCCATACAGGTAGGTCATATAATAAATTAGGCTAAGTTTATCACCAGCATTCTAAAAACCAGATCTAGGGAGAAAAACTAGGTCTGGGGACACATGCATGGTTTCTAATATAGCAAATGTTTAGCCTACCCTGATTATCACAAAATCAGGACAGCGAGAATTGCATGTTGGGAGGTTCTTGATTACTGATTCAGTCTCTTTACTTGTCAGTTGAGATTCTCTATTTCTTCTTGAATCAGTTTAAGTAATTTGTGTGTTTCTAGGAATTTGTCTGTTTCATCTATATTATCTAATTTGTTGTTTATAACATCCTATTATAATCCTTTTTATTTCTGTATAGTCAGTAGTAATGTCCCCACTTTCATTTATGATTTTAGTTATTAGTGTCTTCTCCCTTTTTTTATTAGTCTAGCTAATGGTTTGTCAATTTCATTGATCTTTTCAAGGAACCAACTTTTGGTTTTGTTGATTCTTTCTATTGTTTTTCTACTCTCCTTTTACTTTATCTCTGCTCTAATATTATTTCCTTCTTTCTGCTAACTTTAAATTTTTTGCTCTTCTTTTCTAGTTCCACAAGGATGAAGTTAGGTTATTGGCTTGAGATCTTTTTTAATGTAGGTATTTATAGCTATAATTTTCCCTCTGAACACTGTCTTCATTGTATCCCATATGTTTTGTATGACAAGGTACAAATTTTTGTTAATTTCTAAGTATATTCTAATTTCCCTTACAATCTCTTCTTTGACCCATTGGTTATTTAAGATTGTGCTGTTTAATTTCCAAATATTTGTGAATTTTCCAGTTTTCTATTTGTTGTTGATTTATAGCTTCATTCATTGTGATTGGAGAAGATACTTTGTATGATTCCAATATTTCTAATTTATTTAGAAATATTGATTACATATGGTCTATCCTGGAGAATGGCCCATGTTCACATGAGAAGAATGTGCATTCTTTCGTTAGATGGATTATTCTCTATCTATCTCTGTAAGGTCTGGTTGTTTTGTCTGTTTTTCAAGTTCTCTTTTTCCTTATTTATCTTCTGTCTAGATGTTCTATTCATTATTGGGAGTGGTGTTTTGAAGGCTCCAACTTTTATAGTAGAAATGTCTATTTTCCCCTTCAATTCTGTCAATATTTACTCCATATATTTTGGGCTCTGCAGTTAGGTGCAGTACATATATGTTTATACTTATTATATCTTCTTGATATATAATGTCCTTCTTTGTCTCTTGTAACAGTTTTTGACCTAAAGTCTATTTGGGCTTATATTAATATAGCCAGATCAGTCCTCTTTTGGTTACTATTTGCAAGGAATATGTTTTCCAGTTTTTCACTTTCAACCTATTTTTGTCTTTGAATCAAAAGTGAGTCTTTTGTAGATGACATATAGTAGGATCATATATTTTTATTGATTCTTCCAACTTCTGCCTTTGATTGGAGAATTTATTCCATTTATATGTAATTACTGATAAAGCTGGACTTCGACTTTTGTATTTGCTTTTTGTATGACTTATACCTTTTTTCTCTCATTTCCTCCATTATTGCCTTCTTTTGTGTTTAGTTAATCTTTTGTAGTGAACCATTTTGGTTCCCTTCTCTTTCCTTTGGTGTATATTTCTTAGATATTTCCTTTTCAGTTACCATGGGGATTACATTTGACATCTTAAATTAATAAAAATATTGTTTGAGGGAAGTGAATGTGGCTCAAGCAAATGAGCTCCCGCCTACCACATGGGAGGTCCTGGTTCAGTTCCCAGTGCCTCCTGGAGAAGATGAGCAAGACAATGAGCTGGTGCGAAGGGCAGGCATGGCTAGCTGACATAACAAGATGATGCAACAAGGAGTCATAAAGAGGAAAGACAATGAGAGACACAACCAAAGCAGGGAGCTGAGGTGGTTCAAGCGATTGAGTGCTTCTCCCACATGGGAGGTCCCAGGTTTGGTTCCTGGTGCCTCCTAAAGGGAAGACTAGCAGACGCAGAGAGCACACAGCGAACGGACACAGCAGACAGCAAGCGCAAACAACAGGGGGTGGGGGGATGGGGTGAAACAAATTAATAAAATAAATCTTTAAAAAATATTATTTGAATTGATACCAACTTAACTTCAATAATATATGAAAACTCTTAGCCTATACCACTCAATCCTCCCTTATGTTGTTTTTGTCACAAATTAAAATTTTACACATTTTGTGCCCCAAAACATAAATTTATAATTATTTTTATGAACTTGTTTTTTAAACTATGTAAGAAAGAGGAGCAAACCAAAAATACAATAATACTAGCTTTTATTGTAGCTACCTTTACCAGGGAGGTTTATATCTTTATACTGTTGTGATTGTCCATTGTGCTTTCATTTCAACCTCAAGAACTTTTTTTTAGCATTTCTTGTAAGGCATGTCTAGTGGTAATAAACTCCCTCAGTTTTTTTATATCTGGGAATGTCTTAATTTCTCCCTCAGTTCTTTCTTTTACCCACTTAAAATGGGACATTTTATTGTTTGTAATTTGTAGTTCAATTAAGATTGATAAGAACACAGGGGTGAAAATTTGTTCATTCTTCTTAAATGCAATCTATATCCTGCCCCATTCACTAAGGAGCCTCTTTTAAAATATATATAATATGTATAATTATATATATAATAGTTATATATACCTATTATACATACACTACATATATGTTATATATTATATGTATTACATACTTTGTTTTTTATATCATTTCCTACCTTGAGAGACTAATTTTAAAAAAAAAATATATATATATATATTTTTTATTTCACATCCCCCCCTCTTCTGCTTGCTCTTGCTGTGTGTCCATTCTTCTGTGTTTCTCTATGTTCGCTTCTTATCTCCCCCCCGTCCCTGCGGCGACGCACCGAGTCGGCCCTCCGCAGTGGCGGCTCGCTCCGTTCATGGGTGGCTCCATTCCGTTTTCATGGGCAGCTCCGCTCCATGTTTTTGCGGGCAGCAGTCCTCCATGTTTTTTGCGGGCTGCGGGCTGCCGGCTTCCGCTTCGCAGGCAGCAGCTCCGCTTTTCACGGGTGACTTTGCCATGCCTGTGGGGGCTCCACCCTGCCCGTGGTGGCTTTTTGCCTTGCCCACAGCGGCTTTGCCCCGCCCACAGCGGCTTGCCTTTCTCAAGGCCGTCTGCCCACTTGGAGAGGTCCCCGGGAACGGAACCCGGGCCTCCCATGTGGTACACCGGCGAGCTCTTTATCCACTGAGCTATCTAGCCGGGCCCAAAATATATTTTTATTATAGAAGTTGTGAACTTACAAAACTGCCATGTACATGTGTGGAATTCCCATACAACACCCCTCCACCAACACATTACATTATTGTGAAACATTTATCACAGATTATGAGATAATATCATCAGAGTATTACTACTAACTGTGGTCTATAGCATTAATTTGGTATATTTTTTCCATACCCACCCCCATAATTAACACAGTACATCTTTGGCATTAATGCAAGAATATTACAGTATTGTTAACTATAGTCCATAGGTTACATTAACTGTATTTTCCCCAAGCTTCTCCATATTCTTTCCACCAATAGTGATGTACATTTGTTCTAGTTCATAGAAAGACATTCTTGTATTTGTACTATTAACCACAATTCTCATCTGCCTTCCCTCTCAATTTTGAAGGACAATTTTGTTGGATAGTGACTTCTTGGTTGATGCTTCTTTTTCTTCAAGCAGTTTAAATATGTCATCACAGTGTCTTCAGGCATCCATCTGATGAAGAATTGGCTATTAATCTTATTGAGAATCCCTTGATATGATGAATTTTTTTCTCTTTAGTTGCTTCCAAGAGTCTCCATTTGTCTCTGTCTTTCAACAGTTTGATTATAATGTGCCTTGGTGTGAATTTCTCTGTTTATCCTGTTTGGAGTTTGTTAGCTTCTTGAGTGTGTATATTCTTGTCTTGGGAAGTTCGGGGCCACTATTTCTTAAAATATTTTTTCTCTCTTTCTCCTTCTTGTCCCCATTTCTCCTTCTTGTACTCCCATAATGCATAAATTGGCATGCTTGATGGTGTCCCACAGGTTCTTTATGCTTTTTTTTTTTCATTTTTCTTCATTCTTTCTGCTCCTCAGACTGGATAATTTTAATTATCTTGTCTTCAAATTTGCTGATTCTTTCTTCTGCCTGCTTGAATCTATTGTTGAAACTCTCTAGTGAGCTTTCCATTTCAATTATTGCACATTTCAGCACCAGGATTTCTGTTTGGTTCCTTTTTATAACTTCATTCTTTGTATTGATATTTTCATTTCATTCATATAGTGTTTTCTTGATTTCCATTTGCTTTTTTGTCCATTATTTTCTTTAGCTGTTTGAGTATATTTAGGGTAGTTGTTTTAAGTCATTGTTTAGTTAAATCCAACACCCATGCTTCCTCAGGGATGGTTTCTATTGACTTACTTTGTTACTTTGAAATGGGTTATCCTTTCCTGTTTCTTTGTATACCTTGTGATTTTTTTCTTTTGTTGAAATCTGGATATTTAAATATTTTGCTTTGGTAACTCTGGAAATCAGATTCTCCCCCTTCCTTGGGGTTCCTTGTCATTTTATTATTACTATTATTATGAAGGCTGTAGAGTTTTCCAAAATATTTTTGCAATAATTGTATTCCTTCAGCTGTATTTGGGTAGTGTTTTGACAGAGATTTCCTCAAATTCCAGGAGTTAAAAATAAATCAAAACCAAAACCAAAACTGGCCAAACAAACAAGAAAACACTTTACTTAGTCTTTGAAGATTGGCTCTGTGCTAAGGCTCTCCTTTAATGTTTATTTTCTTTGTTTTTTGTTTAAATTTTTTATTTTATTATATATCCCCCCCTTTCTGCTTGTTCTTGCTATGTTCATTTTTTTGTTGTTGTTCTTCTGTGTCTGTTTGTCTCCCCCCGTTGCGGGGTCGCCGAGTCAGCTCACTGCGTGGCGGCCTTGCCTGCTTGTAGGCAGCTTGCCCTGCTCACGGCGGCTTGCCCCGTCCACAGTGGCTTTTGCCCTGCCCACGGTGGCTTGCCTTCTCATGGTGGGCTGCCTACTCAAGGAGGCCCCGGGAACTGAACCCGGGGCCTCCAATGTGGTAAACTGGTGCCCTATCAATTGAGCTACAGCCGGCCCTTGTTTTTGGTTTTTACTTTATTTTTCTTTATTTATCCCCCCTTCCATAGATGGTTCTCTTGCCTGTCTGCTCATTGTTTGCTCGCCTTGGGCTGTGGCATCTGCTGGTTTATGGCATCTGTTTGTTGCAGCAAGGGCAGTGTCTAACATGTTGTGGTGGGAGGCAGCATCTAGCTTGTTGCAGAGGGAGGTGGTGTCTAGCTCATTGTGGCAGGAGGCAGTGTCTGCTCATCTTTTAGATTGCACCAGGACTCGAACCTGGGACCTCCCATGTGGTAGGTGGGTGCCCAACTGGTTGAGCCACATCCTCTTCCCTTTCAATGTTTCTTGAGGCTTGCACTGAACTTAGAGATCAGCCCAAGTTAAAATCTTAGGGTCATCTTAGGTCTTTTCTGAGCATGCTTCTTACCCTGGGTTTGCAACATGACTTTCTAAATTCCCCCATATACACAGCTGTTCCCAAATACCCTAACTTCCTAAAGAAACTTTTCCAGTTTTTCCTCCTGGACCCCATGTGCTGTATTGAATGTTTCAATCATAATCTTTTGCCCCAGGTGGCTATACTTTATTCATTCCCATATAGTGTCGTCACAAGAATGCCTGCAGTTTCTCTGCCCTGGGTGAGATCCAGATTAGGTGAAACAGAGGCAAGTACCTTGGGCCAGGCCTTTAGGAAGCCAACAGACAGGTTAGAACAGACAAGCACACTCATTTGTGAATAGTTGTGCTCTCTTCCCTCCAGAACCAGTAACCAAGTGTCCCTCACTGGCCTGTAGGAGTGGGTATCAACCAAGTTACTTTGGATTAAGGTTGTCTGTCTACACTCTAGCTGTCCCCAGAGAAGATGGACCCTCTCTGGAGGAAGGCAATAGAATCCAGAACTTTTATAACTTGTCATAGACAATGTCTGACATCTACGTCAAGAACTGGCAAACACTTTGAGGAGTACGTGGTGTCCAGAATATTAGCTCCCCTCTCTGCAATTCCCTTCTTGTTGGAAACATGGTTGCCTGCAGCAGCCCAATTAATTCAAACCAATTTTTTCTTCATCTGGATTTTCTAGTTGTTCTCAATTAGGGCAGTGGTCTGCTCTAAGCACTTCATCAGAGTTGGAAGTGAAAGCACAAGGAAGGATAATTTTATAAATAGCATCAAAATAGGATTCTAAACCTAGCAAAATGAACACATGAAAATAATGGTGACAGCTCCTGCTTATTGAGCCCTTATTACCTATCAGAATTTGTGCTAAGTGGCTGCATGTATTATGTCATTTGATTTTTACTACAACCTCATGAGATAGATATTACTTCTATCTTTGGATGCAGAAAATGAGGCTTAGAGAGGGAAGGTAACTTGCCCAGGCAATCTGTCTATCCTTGGATACAAAATACATATACAATTTGATGGATAGGTGGATGGATGGATGGACAAACAGAAATAGAGAGAAAATAACACAATGCAACAGGAATTAGCTAATTAAATCATGCTAATATATGAGGAATAAGATGCTAAATATGATGGTATAGTTCTAATATTTATTAACATGGGAAGTCATTCGTGTTATATTGTGAAGTGAGGCAAATGTATTGCAAAACAGGAGGTATATGATCAAAATTTTGTGATCTAGAGAGCTCTCTACATATTCATGTATTTACAAGCATAGAAGGTAGTCTGAAAGGTTACATAACAAAATATTCATAGCTTATTGGTGGTAAAGGAACTATGGGTATATTTTAATATGTGTTTTTCTTTATGTTTGTATTTTTCTCATCATTTTTGCAAAGAACACAGATTTATACAGTAATGTAATAAGAATAAAGCCCTTTTGAGACTGGCAGTTCAAATGCAGTTGCAGTAGCACAAATACAGTTTCTGCCTGCTTTACATCCAAAGACAAGTTCAGCTCAGAGTAAAATCACATCCTAGAAAGAAAAATGCCCTTATCTGTAATATGTATGACAGGGCTGAACTCTGATCTCAGAGATTGCTTCCAGCTCTAAAATTCTCTGAGTCTATGACCTAGAGAGACCTCTAGGTCTCTAGCCAGGAAAAGACTCAGGGAGGCCTAATGGCTATTCACAAATGTCTGAAGGGCTCTTGTGTAGAGGAAGGAGAAAGTTTCTTCTGTCAGTGCCAGAGGCAGGGCACATGTGGAGGAGTAAATTGCCTGGAGACTCATGAGACAGTAAGCTCCAGTCCCAGGAAGGATGCAAACAGAACCCAAGGAGCCTTGGTCAGTAATGGGGAAGGGTAGAAGAGCCCTTGGCCCTGAGAGCCCTCCCAAAGGAGCAAATCTCAGATTCTATGAATTTGTCATCTTGTGGACTCTGTGAATTAACTAGAATCATTTTCCAAGGGATCAGAAGAGGAGAAGGCTCATGGACGGCCAAAGCCAGTCATGCAAGGTGGCCCACAGACAGTACCCGGGGAGGCCTGGCCTGCTAGACAGAGGCTGATGGTGGTGCCACTGCCGCTCCTTGAAACAAGCTGACTGTTCCAGGTCCTGGATATTTGGAGATGAAGAAGAAAAAAGACATGGCACCTGCCACACAATGCTTGTGAATGGGATGGTTGGGGTCAAGGAGACAAGGGTCATGTCAATAGAGCTGCCAAGAGTTCACAGAAACAATGAATTTTGCCAACAGAGAGCACGTCAGGTGAGGCTGGAAAATATAAGGTATCACCTAAGCTGTGCCCTGAAGGATAAAAATGTCAGGGGAAAGGGCATTCAAACAGAGGGACAAGTTTGTTGCAAAGGCATGGGGGTGTTAAAAGGTCCATCATGTTCAGGGAGTGGCAAATTGTCCAAGGCTTGCCAACAGCAGAGGGTCCAGTGGGAAGGGGGTTGGGTGCAGGAAAGGAGATAAGCAAAATGGTTAGCACCAGAGTGCAAAAGGCCTTGAATGCTGAGCTGAGGGATTTGGCCTTTATTCAGAGTCCTAGAAGAAGAAGAGAGAGAGAGAGAAAGGGGCAGAAAGCATATTTGAAGAAATAATACTCCTAAGTTCCCCAAATTTAATGAAAGTCAATCTACACACCCAATAAGCTCAATGAACACCAAGTAGGAAAAACTCAAAGAGATCCGCACCTAGACACACCATAGTGAAACTGTCACAAGTAAAAGACAAAGAGAACCTTGGATGCAGTAAGAGAAGTGGCTCATGTACAAAGGATTGTCAATAAGATTAACAGCTGATTTCTCATCAGAAACCACTGAGGCCAAAAGGCAGATGAGATGACATATTCAAAGTGCTAAAAGAATCAGACTGTCAACCAAGAATTCTATATCCAGCAAATCTATTCTTCAAAAATGAAGAATAAATTAAGACATTGCCAGAAAGAATTCATCACTAGCATACCTGCCATATAAGAAATATTAAGGGCTGTTTCAGGGCTTGTTTGTTTCAAACAAGCAAATAAACAAACAAAAACTTGAATCCACATGAAGATTAAAGAGTACCAGTAAAGGTAATTACATTGCTAAATATAAATCACCATATAAATATATTTTTGTTTGTAACTCTTTTCTTCTCATATCTTATTTAAAAGACAACTACATAAAGCAATAAAACTGTGTTGGGCTCAAAATGTGTAAGATGTAATTTATATGACAATTACAGCACAAAGGAGAGAGAGAAACAAGCTATATTGGAACAAAGTTTTGTATAATATTGAAATTAAATTTGTATTAATTCAAATGAGATTGGTTTTATTTTAAAATGTTATTGTAATCCCCAGAAAATAACAAAAAAAAAATTAGTAAAAGAGACAAGGGAATCAAAATTGTATAGGAGAATATATCTATTTAACACAAAAGAAGACAGTAATGGAGAAGTAGGAGACTGAAGCAGACAGAGACACATAAAAAACAAATAGCAAAAAGGCAGACACAGGTGATTGTGGGAAGATAGCAGGGCTCAGTCCCTTCACCAAAACAACTACAAAACTGGCAGGCACTGTTTCAATCAACTGTTTTGAAAGTCTAGAGTCTATGGAACACTGCG
>PVKH010043178.1:0-10748 GCA_004027955.1 Chaetophractus vellerosus | reverse complement strand
ACTCTGGTTCTCAAGCCTGGCTACAAAGTGGAATCACCTGTGGAGCTATTGCAGCATGCCCATGCCTGGGCTCTATCTGTGGGAGGGGAAGGCACTGCTCCTTTAGGTTCCCTGCTGATTGAGCTGCTGGCAGAGTTCAGGATCACATTGCTAAGCAACTCTTGGGGCCTCTGGCAGGAGCTACAGTCAGATTGCTTATCTGGTAATGGTTGCAGTCGTGGTCAGAAAAAAGAAATGAAAACTTTTTCCTGGATATATCGTCTCTTGGTCATTCTACAGGATCAGAACCTTTAGATCTTTTAAGTTTCCTATAAAACCCAACATCTCCCACCCTTGTTTGTTTGTTCACTTTCAGTCATTTGAATGGAAGATGTGGGATTGAGAGTTCATTGGGGGGATTAACTTCATTGACATTAGTCTCCAGGTCCTGGGTAGCAACAATGTTTCTAATACCTTTTGAGGTCTACCTTTTTTTTACATTGAAATAGACATTTCCATACCTAAATTAAATTTTTGTAGGTCATGTTCTTCACCCTACCTCCTGAACCTTTTTTTTAAGTTGGTATGCTAGTAATAAATTTTTTTTGTTACATACCCCCGCTTCTGCTTGCTCTTGCTGTGTGTCCATTCTTCTGTGTTTTTCTATGTCTGCTTCTTGTCTCCCCCCCGTCTTTGCAGCGACGTGCCGAGTCAGCCCTCCGTGGAGGCGGCTCGCTCCATTCGTGGGTGGCTCCATTCCGTTTTCACGGGCGGCTCCACTCCATGTTTTGCGGGCAGCAGTGCTCCGTGTTTTGCGGGCTGCCCGGCTTCCGTGCTTCGCAGGGGGCAGCTCTGTGTTTCACGGGTAACTTTGCCATGCCCATGGGGGCTCCGCCCTGCCCGTGGCGGCTTTTTTTTTGCCTCGCCCACGGCAGCTCTGCCCCGCCCACGGCGGCTTGCCTTTCTCAAGGCCGTCTGCCTGCTCGGAGAGGTCCCCAGGAACCGAACCCGGGGCCTCCCATGTGGTACACCGGTGAGCTCTTTATCCACTGAGCTATCTAGCCGGCCCCTAGTAATAAATTGATAAAGGGTATTGGTTCTAGCAGCCCTTCTTCAGTTTAAAATTGGGGAACTTTTCAGAGATTTCTGGAAGAAGCAGGCAGGCATTCCCTGTGATATGGACACCTAAAGGAGATTTATGTATTTCTCGGGCTCTTATTAAGTCTCCTCTTTAATTTGCCCTCCACAAGATCAATTTTAGTTGTAAGAAAGAATCTTAGAACATAGAAAAAAGCAGTGACTATTTTTTACACCTTGGAAGGTATATCAAATTCTGGATTTGGGTTGAAGACAATCCCTTGTGGCTGTTTTAATTATATTGTTGCCATTAGTCATTTATCCAGCAAATACTTATTCAGTATCTACCAAATGCCAAGCACTGTTCTAGGAGTAGTTGGTATTAGGGAAGGGTGGTAAAGGCTGCAATTCATGGTTGAAGGCTAATGGCAAAATAGGAAGGAAGCTGCATGTGCCTTCACCCCAGAAAGAATAGTCTAGTCCACAAGGGTGCAGCCTCTGGAGCCAGATAGCCTGGATTTACATGCTGCTCCACTCTGACTTTTGAGACCTTCGGCAAGTGACTTAACCTCTCTGCATCAGTTTCATTTGTAAAATGTGGGCATGGAAGAGTATCTACTTCATAGGACAGTTAGTAAATATTAACAGAGTTAATTATTTACTAATAATCTAAAGTACATAGAACAAGGCCTGAATAAGCCTTGGTCACCATCATATGCTTTCTAAAGCCACAGTCTCCTTCACAGGTTTGGAAAGCCCAGTTAGCTAGGAAATGAGTGAGTTGGACGTGATTGTTGAGTTTGCTAGTGTGATCTTTGTTTCTGGATTCTCTGATTATTGCTAATGCCCTGAGCTGGGCCTTGGTGGCCCAAGTGGCCAGCTGGTCTGCTGGTGAAGTGGGGTCCTTCAGGAGGCAGCCAGGCTGGGCATTTGAAGACACCACTCGTTGCCCTGCACTCACTGCTGGCAGGAGAACCCTGCAGCCTCCTGAGATGGGATTGCAGCTCTTTGGACAAACTTTGCTCTGCTGCATTTTTGTGGTTTCTTCTCTCTGACAGGCAGGAGTGTGGGAAAACCGGAAACAGCTCAGCACCAAAAATGCACAGAAGGGGGGAAAAAAGCAAAGATTTCTTCAGAATTTAAGAAATATAATCCAAGTATCAAAAGGCATGCTGTGAGGCGTTGTTCCAGGAAATAGTTTCCAATTTGCCTTTAAATCTCTAGCTCAAGTCTCTGCAGCTAAGTTAGCACTAATGGAAACCGTAACATTCTCTCGTTTACATGTAAAGTGTACAGTGTCCTTGAGAGCCTCGCTATTTTCAAATACTCTTCTGACTTTTAGTACAAAGAATCATACGGTTTTTCATCTGACTGACTCCATGAACAACTACCAGATAAAGTTGGTTTTTTTAAATAAACTTTTTATTTTAGAACACTCTTAGTTTTACAGAAAAGTTGTAAAGATAGTACAGGGAGTTCCAGTATACTCGTAACCCAATTTTCCCCATTGTCATTATCTTACCTTGCCATGGTACACTTAAAGAGTGTATCATACTAAGAAACTGTCTTTGGTACATTATTGTTGACTAAATTCCATACTTTATTTGGATCGATGAAGTTATTTTAAATCTGGAGGAACCTTCCATGGCTCCTGAAATCCAGATTCTGAGTATCAGTTAATACCTTCCAACTGTTCCAAAGTAATTCATGTTCCTACCCGGCATAGCAAGTTACTTAGCACCTCTGTGGCTCAGTTTCCTAATTTAAAAATAGGAATAACAATAATAACTCACCAGATTATAGAGAAAAATAAACGAATTTATGACTATCAAGCACACAAAAAAAGTGTCTGGTATTTAATAAGTGCTAAATGTGTGTTATGTATTATTATGGTTAATGTTAAGATGGCATTTCAAGAAATGTTTATGTAATTTTTTTAACTTTCTTTTTGCAAGATGTGTTTCTTCATTTGCTTGATGCTTATTGTGGCCTCCACTCGGACTCAGTTCAGATTAATCAGGAACCCTCAGTTCTGACTGGTGATACTGAGTCACTCTCAGGAATGCCATGGCTGTCCCAAGAGGTGCAGCTAATGAGAAGTTGTAATGAGCTTTTGACCATGCCAAACCTGTGTTTTGGGGTTGAACTTCCAATTTCTCCTAGCACTGAAGTTGGCATTGGACAAATATAGAAACAATTTCCAAGAGCATCAAAGTTTCCACATCCTAGAGGGTTGAGTTTAGAGAACAATAGAACATAAAAGATGGAATGTCATTTGGATTTTAGTGCAAAGGGAGTTGAAAATCAGAACAATGGAGTCCTATTTCTTTATGGTCATATTCAAGTCGTTTTCTCTCTAAAGGTTTCAGCTTCCCATCCATAAAACAAAAACCACCATCCCCACTGAGTAATTAACTAAAGCAACTTGTTTTCTGACTATGCCATTGAAAGTTTTTTATGAGCACATTTTTTTTTTAATCCTGACGCTTTTTTCTTCATCCCCCTCTTGGACTGCCATTTCTTTGTTATAGTTCTCAAATACATATACCTTATATTTCTTTTAGCAAAATCTACTTTGTCAGTCCTGTGAAGAGAATGATTTAGAATTTTTTTTAACCTTTTCCACAGTACCAATAACCTTTCTTGATTTTGCTCTCTGATGTTTGTAACACCTCATAATTTAGCAAACTCTTCAGAACCTCCTTTCTAAACTATTTGGGGGTTTTTCGTCCAAACAGAACCAAGAAGGATGACAGCCTACGAACAGCTACATGCGTCTGAACTGTCTCTTTCTTATAAATGACCTTCTCTTTTTTCAGAGCCAGAATCACTCTCTCCAGGAACTATGGAGAAAGAAACCTGCAGAGATGGACATTTCCAGGCATATAGGCAAAACTCATGGGCTAGAAATGAATTTGGAAGGGGAGAGTCAAAGCTGTTGTTACTTGGGAGATTTCTCTGAAGAAAAAAAACTGCTTAAGAAGCACCAAACTGAACTAAAGTGCTTTTCTTTAAATAGGTGGAATTACCTTTCCTTACCCAGGTTTTAGGATATTTTGAGTCAGGGTGACCTGAGCAGAAATTGAAGGTATTGGCCGTTCTGTGTCAGCACCCAGGACAGTGGTGTTTGTTGAAGGCTGCTAGGGATTAAGAGGGAGGAAAGCAACCGAGAGCTAAGCAGCATGGTAAAAGCATCTTCCCATTACTGTGAGCTGAACATTTGGTGAGGTCAGCAGGTACTCCGAGATCAGTGTCAGAATAGAAAAGTAAGCATCAGGTAAAGAAAAGCAATGGGCTTATCTATTTAATATATGAGTCATTAAAGTGAGAAGACTCTAGGACAAAGTGATCAGGAGTCATAATGGTCCATAATTAGGTTCTTGGTGTAAGCATAGAAGTCAAATTATAGGTTAACCATCTTTATCATCCTCTCAGCCTTTTATTATGTGTAGTTAAAAGAAACATGGTTGAATCTGAGGCATAACCATACTTAAATAACAGGATTTTCTAAATTATGAATTTCCAAAACATGTAATCATACATTTTAGTTCAGGAAGATAAAGAAACAGAGGCATAGTGTAGGGCTATGAGTAGGGCAAGCTGTCAGTGGCAGAGCCAAAACTGGAACCTGTGTGAGTTCAGTGTTTGCTCAGTAGACCACTCACTTCAAAGCTCTTCACCAATCCTTTCAAACCCATCCTGTACAGCAAATGGCTGATTAATTTACCTAAAATAATGCCTTTGGAAAAATGTAATGTAAGCACTTAGGAACTCACTCCCCTCCCTTTCCACACCAATTTTACCATTAAAATGGCCAATGAAATATTTAAAAGGAGGAAGTAGCTAGAAAGATGCCACTCTGATCCTAGAGGTTTTGGGGCTAGACTGGCTAGAAAGATGCCACTCTAATACTAGAGGTTTTGGGGGAATTTCTGATAGATGTAGCACAGGAAGGATTGGATTAAAGAACGACTTTGGAGACTTATATAATGCCTTCTGGAGAGAGTACAGTCTAGGAAATTGATGGGAAACCTAGAATACCCCATATAATACTCTCTGTCTCTAAGGGGCAGAACCTGAAAGTAGGAATGGGCAAGGCCAGTAAGAGGACCTGCCACTTAGACTCCTTTTCCTCTACCAAGACTCAACATTTGGACCTCAGCGGTGGCTCTAGGAGGTCATAGGGTTTGCTTTTGACATAGACCATGACCAGCAATCCCACTGAATCAAAAATTGCCACTGGGTGTGTATGTCCAGTGGGGAGGGGAGATCCTTGAGAGTCATGGAATGATGGGTCCTCCTTTTGTGATTCGTTATTTGTAATTTAAATTAAAATCTTATTCCTCTACCTGCCTGCTGGATTGTTAAAACACTCAGGTAAGGTTGGTTTTTCCCATCCTTCATTCCCTTTCTTATCTGAGCATGAAAATCCCCTTCTAAAAGATTTGGGCAAGAACTTATAACAACTTCTGATAGAATCCATATCAGTTCCTCCATGAGCATAAGCCTTTAATGGCCAAGCTTAGACTTTATTCTCTAAGGATGAGCTCAAATAGGGAAAAATCTTGGTGTCTGGGAATAGATGGTATAGCTTAAAGTAAGGCTCCATGGAGAAGATTCAGAGGCGCTTTCAACTTCTTGATTAAGTTTAATCAAGAAAGAAAACAACATTTTAGAAAACATTGAATGTGTTCTCAACAAAATTTGAGAGTAGAGTGTATCTGTGTCTAGAGCTAGAAAAGGTTATCACAAAGAGAGGACAAATGGTATGAGATCATGGAGGATTGCATGGAGATGAGAAATGGCTAAGTAAAAAATTGGATTGAACACAGTGAATAGAGATTGAACACTGTAGTAAATTGAATTAGTGAAGTGACAGATGAATTTCACAAATTCTGCCAAAGTTCTGAGGAAAAAGTATATAAAGACAAAAATGTTGAGTGTTTTAGTTTGCCAAAGGCTGCTGATGCAAAGTACCAGAAATGGGTTGGCTTTTATAATGGGAAATTCATTTGGGGAGAATTACAGTTCCAAGGCCATGAAGTATCCAAATCAAGGCACCATCAGAGATGCTTTCTCACCAAAGTCAGCTATTGTTGATCCAAGCATCCTGCCATGTGGCGAAGATGGCTGCCAATCTCTGCCAAGGTCTCTGCCTTCCCCTCCAGAATCTACTGTTCCCTGGAGCTCAGCTGTGGGCAGTCAGGCATAGGGCTTGTCTCTTTCCGGGCTTCCTCTCTCAGTCAGGGCTTCTCTGTTTTCCTGCAGTCCTCTCACTCACATGGCAGGATCAAATATAGAGACATCCTTTTCCTCTGTGTCTCCATTTTTTATCAGACACAGCAAGAGGGCAGAGACTCAACCTGAGTCACACCTCCCTGATGTAGTCCAATTGAAAGGGTCTCACACCCACAGGATTGGATTAGTCCAATAACAAAATCTTTTTCTTTTTGGGGTTCATAAAAGAACTTCAAACTGTCACAATAAGCCAAAAAGAGATTCAACCTTAAAATAATGAATTCCAGAAAGAGAACAGAAGTAATAGTCATAAAAGCAATAGAAAAAACATTCTTCATCTAAAGCCAAAAGCTCAGTGGGAAAAATTGTGAAAGAACATAGTTTTTCAGGCAAAGTTAATCACACCTAGACATTCTTAGTAGAAGTTTCAAACATCAAAGGTGAAAAATTCAAAAGTATTTTTTCATTGGGGAGGGTATCTGTTTTCACACAAAGAAACGCAAATCAATATCTTCAAACATAATGTCCATAATGATAAATCCTTGAGACTTTAACATTGTTGTATCTCTGGTAGGCAGAGTTTGGAGCCCAAGAATTATGTATTCACCAAGTTGTCATTTATATGTGAAGGCAATGGCAAAACGTTTTCAATATGCAAGAATTCAGAAAATAAGACATGCAGGGTAGCCTTTCTGAATAAACTTTTGAAGACCAGTGCTAGAACAAGGAAATATGAATATAAAGCAAGAACTCAAGAATGAGGAAATTGTGGCTAGAAAGATTTAATGCGAATGTTAGATTCGGTTAAATAGAGAGAGATGTCATGTTGAAAATATGTCTAGAAAATTTAAAAAATATATTTTTCTTAAAATTCCTGATTTATATAGGAAAAGGAAAAGGAAATTATGAGATTGATAACCCCAGATTAAATTAACAGTGAGTGACTAGAAAATGAATGGAAAAGTGCCAGACTTCTCATTTTCTATAAAATAGAATAATAATTCTTTCATTACTGATATTGATAGTTGAATATAGATTTAAATTGTTTTCTAAAATACTTTATTTTTTCATAGACTCAAAAGGAAAATGCCCTCCTTGAATGTCATGGCAAAAGGTATTAGCCAATATGAAGAGATTATACAGAAAGAGTAAAAGCATAATAAAAAGAAGCATCTAAGTAGCATTTTTATTTTATTTTATTTTTTTTTTTTTAAAGATTTATTTATTTTATTACATATCTCCCCTTCTCCCCTGCTGCGGCGACGCGCCGAGACTGGTCACTGCGCAGGCGTGGCTTTCCCCACTTGTGGGCGGCTTCTGCTTCTGTTCACGGCCGGCTTTCAGTTCACGGGTGGCTAGCTGCGCTCCATTCGCGGGCGACCTGCCCTGCCCGTGGCGGCTTTTGCCCTGTCCGTGGCAGCTTTTTGCCCTGCCCACGCGGCTCTGGCCCACCCATGGCGGCTTGCCATTCTCAAGGCGGTCTGTCCGAGTAGCATTTTTAAAAATATACAAAACAAGATGACAAAAGCAAGACTAAGTTATGATAGTAAATGTGAATGGGAGAATTTTCCATCTCAAGACAAACTTGTGGAATGGGATAAAGTAGCACTGCCAACGTAGGTTTTTGACAAGAAATGCACTTATACAGAAGTATTAAAAATAAGAGTTGGGTTGGCATGTCTGGAAGTTTGAGATTATTTATGAATTCCAAAAAGAGATTATGTTTGTAAACTGGTCTGTTCCTCTGGGCATGATACCCTTTGATTGTATTAGATCCAGCTGAGATGTCTTTGATTAAATTATGTTAAGTTTAGGGCTTTAATTCAACCATGTCAGCAGGGTAAAACTCAGGGTAAGTCCCCACCCCCTTGGTGGGCTATATAAATGAACGCTTGCTCAAGAAGACCCACAGAAGAAGATACACGGGAAGAGAGAACTCCATAGATGCCAGAAGAGAGAACTTTGTCATGACACGGAAGAGGAGAGAACTTTGATCCTGTGACCCCAGGAAGAGACAAGCCCTATGCTAGCCTGTGGCTGAGAGAGAGGAAGGATGAACCCTCGCAGAGATCAGCAACTGTCTTGCTTCAACATGTGGCCACTGTGGTAAGAAACCAACCTTGAGTTGGACTCTTTAGGGCCTTATAACAGTAAACTTTTACCCGAAATAAATACCCTTTATAAATGCCAACAGATTTCTGATACTTTGCATCAGCACCCCTTTGGCTGACTAATACAGAGCATGTATGAAGCAAACAAAAGTAGGTATGGCTTTCCCTGCAAAAAAGCAGTATATGAGGCATAGAGTGCCATTTTACATTGATGAAAGATACAGTCCATAATGAAGACTTACAGGTCACAAGTATCAATGCACTGAATAATCTAGGGATAAAAACTATTAGAAATGCAAGAAATGATAGAAATATAATTATAGTGTAGGATTTTAACATGCCACTATTACAGGCAAATCAGACCTAATATAAGATTATAAAGGGTTTTGAACAATATAATCGATAAGATTAAATTAATAGATGTACAACTTTGTGCCCTACAAAGTACCCATGGAACATTTTTTTAAGAACTAGAAAGGACATTTCAATTAAATCTTCAAAAATTAGAAATTATACAGGCCTCCTTCTTCAACCACTTTACAACAAAATGATATGTTAAAATCAAAGTCTTCTCAGCCTGAAACAGTCAGAGTGGACATCATCCCAAATTCCTCAGTATTGAGGAATGAACAAAAATAAGGGAGGAGTGTAACCATGGACCAAAGCAGGTTTATTGTTATTGTAATTATTATCTTGTGTTAATGGAATAACTTGTAACATTGATATAAAAAATTTTTTTTTAATGTATATGGGAGTGGATGTGGCTCAAGCAGTTGAGCGCCTGCTTCCCACATGGGAGGTCCTAGGTTTGGTTCCTGGTGCCTCCTGAAAAAACAAAAGCAAACCACAAGCAAGACAAACAAAAAAAACCAACTCAGGAAGGCCGATGTGGCTCAGTGGTTGAACAACAACAACAACAACAAAACCCCATATATATAGTATCAAAATTAGTTATTTCTGAAGTAAAAGAAAACCTAAGTAGACAAAGGAAGTTTAAAAATTACCCAAAGGTTCTTCTTTTTTAAAAAAAAGTATACTTGAATAGGCTTAGGAAGCCATTTTAAAATATCATCTCTAAGAGTTCTTTGCACCTTTTCTCTGAAATCTTTAGAGGCTTCCAAGTGCCAGCAGAATAAATTGAGAGTCCTTACTCTTCACGTTAAAGCCTTCTGCAGTATGTCTCCGGCCTTCTCTGGTACAAGACTACCCCCTTGCACACAGTCTGCTCCACACAGATGCTTCCATTCTTTGTTACTAACCCAAGTCTTGTCTTTGCACATGTCATCCCATCTGCAAAGAATGCCCTTAGCCATCATTAATCTAAGGCCTGCCTTTTTTCCAAGGTCAAGTTTTAGTTTATCTCCTTTGTGCCTCTTTCCTAATTGCCACATCCTCAGCTCCTCAGCTGACTTAGACCATCCCTCTTTGTGCTTGCCCTATTTTTCCTTTTTATATATATTCTGCTTTCTGTAAGTCTCTTAAGCGCAGGTATCTTGTTTTCCTCCTTTTCAGCACGTATTTATTGAATGTCCATATTGAATGTCTTGTACATTGCCCTAGACATTGGTGAGAACACCAGTGGACAAGTCAGACAAGATCCTTGCTTTCATGAAGTTTATTTTTGAGAGAAGGGTGATAAGCTCAATTCCCAGACCTTGCTATAGCTTATATTCATAAGCCCTCAATCACTGGTAGTTGGACATAGAGAACTGGGCATAGTGGTAGAGGAGGTGGTGGTGGAGGTAATAGTGGTGGTGACATAGTATTTCACTATGGGCATCAAGGGTCAATAAATAACAATCATCTCATCACTATTTGTACTTTATAGAATAGTATACACAAGGCAATAGAGCAAAAATCTTAACACCTGCTATTTGAAATCAGATTTGAATTCTGGCTCCATCACTTTGTGTAATCTAGGGATACCTCTAACCGTCTGTTTCATTATCTGTAAAATATTAGCTACCATGTGGGGCTGTTCTTCGGATTGAGGAGATAACGTGTTTTTCTGACATATATTAAGTGCCCATTACATGCTGGTTGGTGCTGCTGTATTTGTTGCTGCTGCTGTTATTGTTCCCTATTAAAAGAAATTGCATTTTTAATGTTGCTAAGTTTATATTCATAAGTGTGATTTGGCTCCAGCCAGCAAGGCTGTGGAAATTCTCAGGCACTTTCTGATTTCCTGAACTCTAATAATTCTAACAACTATTGAAGGCAAAGGCTTAGTTTCAAACAAAACAGAAGATTAGATTTGGACCTACTCACTTGCAGTCAAACTGGCTCCATAGTTCACACTTCAACATCCCCCCCCTCGGCTTCAAACATATAACAGTGATAGAT
>PVKH010043177.1:0-10751 GCA_004027955.1 Chaetophractus vellerosus | reverse complement strand
GAAATTGAAGTACCCTTAAAATTCAATCGAAGGAGCTTTCAATACTGAAAATGCCCACTAGGAAAAATTCAGACATGGTGGGATTTAAGTTTTTGTCATTTTTTCCCCTGCTATGAAGGGGGAAAAAATGAACAAAAAGGAATAGAAACTTGTGAGACAAATCTCTCAAGATTCATATGGCATAATTTTGAGAACCATGCTGAATTCATGCTGCCATGGTATCTTCAGAGTTAAGCTTTTATTTCATCATGAATAAGGTTTTAAATGTGATTCATCAAAGTTTTGGACACATTATTGGCATCAGTCTGACTAGAGGAACAATTAGGTTTCTAAAAATATCAGGAGATTGATTTGGCACCTAGGAATAGGGAGTAATTGGAAACTGGCTAAAGGGTGCTATAGGATTAATTTCCTTATTCAGGAAGACCATCTCTTTGAATGAAAACTTATCTGACTCCCTATTGATCTCCTAAAGGGAGGGTTAAATTTGCATATTTTGTTATTATGATTTCAAAGGCATCAAAATAAGTCATTCAAGTAAATGGAAGTTTCCACACTTTGAAAATCTGTCCAACCAGCAGAAAAGTATTTTGAGGCACTAGGAAGGCACAGTGTGGTACCTGCAGGAACAGCTCTCCCTAGCTGTGAGCCTGCCATCAGCTGTGATCCATTCATTAAGAGAGCTCATCCTAGCTTAAGGTCATAATTCTTGAGGACTTTTCTCAAACCTGACTTTCTTAAGGCTGCCATAGCTTTTCCTTCCTCCACCAATCCCAATAAAATAACAGTAATCTTCAGCAGAATTTTGCTAAGAAGCTGTTGTAAAAGGAACTATTCTAGTACCCCATTCCTGTTTGGGACCAGGTGAAGCTGAATGAGTGAAGCGGGAGGGGGTTGTTCCCCAAGAGCCAGTTCCCCAAGTATCGGCAGCCTGACATCAGCCTTCAAGGCCAGTACTAGAACAAATCCTACAGAATGATGTGAAGAAGGGTGTTTATTTCTTTTTCAGAAGAAGTAGGTGAGGAGATTGAAGGAGCCAACATTTAGAGCACATGGGAGCTTTAAAAATAATCTTCACCTCTATATTTTGGTTTAAATGATTTGGAGAGGGGCACAGGCATGGATATTTTTTAGAGTACCTTAGGTTTGGGTATCAAAATAAGTAAAAACAGTATTAGATTATATAATCTGTAAAATTAAATATCCTTGAGTCCATGCTGATTCCAATGAATAACTGAATGTTTTTGTTTCCTAGGCTGCTCAAATACCATGAAATGGGCTGGGTTAAACAATGGGAATATATTTGGTCATGGTTTGAGGCTTGGAAAAAAGTTCAAATCGTCAAGGCAATGCTTTCTTCCTGAAAACTGTGGCATTCTGGAGCTGGTGGCCAGTAATTCTTGGTCCTTAGCTTGTCACATGGCAAGGTACATGGCAGTGTCAGGTAGTCTCTTGGTTCTCTTCTGAGTTTCATGATGTTCAGGTTCTTGCTTCTTGTGGGTTTCTCTCTATCTCTGTCTGAATTTCATTTCACTTTAAAAGGATCCAGTAACAGGATTAAAACCCAAACTGATTGGGCTGGACCATATCTTAACTGAAGTACCCTCATCAAAAGGTCCTACTTACAATGGGTTCACACCCACAGGAATGGATTAACTTTAAGAACATGTTTTTCTGGGGTACATACAGCTCCAAACCACCACACTCCCCCCTCTAGACCCCCAAAAGACATTTTCTTTCTACATGCAAAATACATTCATTCCATTGCAACATCCCAAAGGCCTTAAATAATTTCAGAAACATTACTAACTTTTATAAAACATTGATTATGGAGGTAAACGCATTGGATAAACATTTCCATTCTAGAAGGAAGAAATTGGAAGGAAAACAGGGGCCACATGTCCCAAACAATTCTGACACCCAGCAGGGCAAACACCATTAGATTTTAGGTCTGAGAGTCATCTACGAATCTATGTTTTGTCCTCCAGTCCTGGTGAAGGAGCAGCCCTACTCCTTCCAAGTGCTTGCACAGTGGCCATGTTCTCCCCAAACCCTGGAGTGAAGGCTCCACCCTCTCCAAGCATCAAGATGGTGGCCAGGCTCTCCACGAATGCTGGGGCACAGGCTCCACCTTCTCAGAGCACTGGGTGGTGGTCAGACTCTCTTCAATTCCCAGGGCACTGGCCCCGCCCTTTCCCAGCCCTGGGGCGGCAGCCAGGTTCCCCATGAATGCCAGGGCACAGGTCCCACCATCTCTGAGCATTAGAGTGGCAGCACTCTTCCTGAGCAACAGGGCAGAAGGCCTGCTCTCTCCAAGCATCTGGCAGACTTGCTCTTTTCACACACAAGGATGGGCCCATTCTCTTGGCCAGAGGAGATAACTTCAGTCTAGACCTTGGCTTTCATGGTTCCTCCCTTGAAGTCATTCTTCATTCAGTTTGTTCCTTCTCTGTCCCTTTTCGTCCAGGCTAGCAGTGGTTTGGGTCATACAGATCTCGCAAAAAACTTAACAGCTTTGTATAGAGTGCACAGGGGTCCACACCATCAGACAGGGAGGGCTTTCCAATTCTCCCTGTAGAACTCCACTTCCAGTCCTTACTTGCACAGAAATTGCTGACTGGTTTCATGTTCAGTTAAACCCTCACATGAAGCACTATTCTCCAGAGGCTCAGTTTCTGGAAGCTCTGAATTTCCCAAACCATTAATTTCTGGTTTCTTTGTGCCCAGGAGTTCAGTTCTCAGCCTATACCTTTTCTCTTGCATTTTACTATAAGCTATAAGGAGAAACCAGGCTGTGTTTTCCACATTTAGCTTAGAAATCTCCTGAGCTAAATATCCAAATTCATCACTTTTAAGTTCTGCCTTCCATCTGACATCAGAGCTCAATTTCACCAAGTTCTCTGCCACTTTAAAACAAGGATTGTCTTTCCTCCAGTTTCCAATAGCACATTCATCATTTTCTTCTAAGGTTCCATTGGAAGTACGGTTAACATCCATATTTCCACAAACAGTCTCCTCAAAGCAACCTAGATCTTTTCTATCAAGCACAATTCTTCCAGCCTTTATCCATTCCCAGTCCTAAAGCCATTTCCACATTTTTGGTATTTGTAATAGCAGCCCCATCCCCACTCCTGGTACCAAAATCTATATTAATCAGGTTTCTCTAGGGAAACTGACAGGATATATATATGTATATATATATATACACACACACACACACATACATACACATATATATAATATTTTATAATTTTGTAGAAATGTTATAAGACTTTTTATAGGAATCTACTTATGCCACTGTGGGGATAGGCAAGTCCAAATTCCATAAGGCAGGCCACACCTGGGAACACCAATGAGGGTTTTGGATGAATTCCCCAGGAACAGCTGGCTGGCTGAAGTAGAGATGAAAATTCTCCCTTCTGACTGCTGAAATCATCACTTCTACTTTTAAGGCCTTCAGCTGATTGGATGAGGCTTCTCTCATTGGTGAAGGCAATCTCCTCAGTTGAATGTAGATGAAATCAGCCATAGATGCAATCAACGTACTGATGCTTTAGGTCCACAAAATGTCCTCGCAGTAACAATCAGGCCAGTGTTTGCTTGACCAAACAACCGGGCACCATTACCTGGCCAAGCTGACATATGAACTTAACCATCACACTGAATAAGGATGAATAAATGGGGAAGAAGGGATAGCATTTTCTTACAGAAGAATTCCAATTAATAAATGTAGAAAGAATGAAGAAAGAGAAAAGTCATGATTTGAGTAACACAATAATAATTGTTGCAGGTAAGATTCACAGATGAATGCAACATTAGTGTGGAAAAAGATGAGGAGAAACAAGTTATTTGCATAGTCTTAAATTAACTCTCCAAATATATTTACTAATGATGAAGGTAAAAATAATGACCTCACAATGGGGAAACATAGTAGATATCGTTTTAACCAAGAGATTAAGGTTACTATTGTTAATGAGAAGACATATTGATTTCATGTGCCCACCGTAAGAGTGCCGAGAAGAGCATACCTCTCCGTGATATTCTTCTCCATAATGCATAACCTCAATATAATCATGAGACAGCATCAGAAAGACCCAATGTGAGGGGCATTCCTACAAAATCATTAACCAGCACTCCTCAAAAGTGTTAAGGTCATGAAAGCCAAGGAAAGAAGGAGAAAATGTCAGATTAGAAGAGACTAAGTAGATAAGAGTAAATGCCAAGGGATCCTGGATTGGGTCTCAGAACAGGTAAAGGACATTGGTGGAGAAACTGATGAAATGTGAATAAAGTCAGTAGTTTAGTTAAGAGTTCTGTACCCATGTCAATTTCCCAGTGTTGATAATTATACCATGGTTATACAAATGTTAGCATCAGGGGAAGCTGGATAAGAACATATGGGAACTCACTGTACTAGTTTTTCAACTTTTCTAGGCCTAAAATGACTTTAAAATTAAAAGTTAACAAAATACATACATATGTATATGTATATATTTTAAAGCTCCTTAGGAGTTTCTAAAATACAGCTAAGTTTGAGTCCACTGATTTAGTAAATATTTGCTAAACCTTCTGCTTAATGCCGGTTATCTCCTTTTTACCTTCACCAGCCCTCTAAGGTTCCATTTGATAGGTGAAGAAACTGAGCCTCCAGGTGGCACCTAGGAAGACATTCCAGTGCCTGACTTTAAGCACGTGGCCTCACCGTGTACCAGCCAAGCTGCAGGGCTGGACCCTCTCAGCCCCGACACAGTGCTGGGCACTCTACATATATGAATTTCGTCCTCACAACACCCCTCTAAGAGGGGTCATATTATTACCCCCACTTTATAGATGAGAAACCTCATGCATGGAGAAATTGAGGAAGTTTCAGAGCTGAGAGTTAGACCAAGGCCAGGGGCTCTACACCCTGTACTTTAAGAGTGAGGCTCTATGTCTTGGAAAAACCCCTGTCTCACCAGATGGGGATTTCTGTACTAACGGCACCCCAGTTCCCACTGGGATCAGCAGCCCATGGTTGGAAGCAAGTTTGTCCTGCTGTCTTCTCCTGAGCACCGCGATCTGTGGGTGCTCAGGGCATGGTGTGCACTCTGTGCAGCTGGTCAGGGGATAAGCAGGGGCTTCGTGCTCACTTATAATTCTGCCCACTGGTACTCATGGCAGTAGGGTGTGTGATTTTCATTTTTAATCTTCTAGAGCTAAGGCGTACAATTAGAAAGAAACCTTATAACTTTAACAAGCAAGGAAGGGTACTTCCATTTCTGAGGACCGTCTGGGCTGGTTTTGGGGCTGGTTTATTCCTAAGGCTGAAAATGTCCCGAGGAAGGGACAGTACCTTTGCCTCTCTCTAGAGCGCTCAGCTACTCTTTCTAAAAACACTGTTATTCTTGGCATGGCACCTGGCATAGAGTAGGTACTCAGGAAATGTTTGAGGAATAGAGTTGAATTAATAGTTGCCAAGTGTCTAGGTTGTTCTAGAAACTGGTGTGCGTTGGGACCTTTGGAGACACCCTGGGACATTCAGAGGAAGATCTTACTAAACAGCCCTTCCTGGACATCTCGCCCAGGCCTCTGAGACCCACTGAGCAACTCTGCTGCCTTGATTTCTACTCTTGGAACCTCTTTTAGAAGAAAAACTGCTTCATGCCATGGAAGTTTGCATAATAATACCCATGTGTCTGGGACACACAGCAAACCAAGAGCCTGCAGCTGTCCTCCCTTCAAGGGCAAAGAGCCAAAGTGAGTCACCTGCGGACACCCACTCCCCATGACTCAGGCCACCTCAGGTGTGCCCTAATTTCTCAGCATGGATAAATGGTACTCACGGAAGAGAGAAAGGACCATAAAAACACCCAAAAGTGAGTAAGAGTTGTCAAATGACAGCAAAGTTGGAAGAAACAATAAGCATCTAGGAAGAAATACTTCGTAAAATGTAAACCATATGGGTGGCATTATCATTCCAACCTGTTCTAAGTGTCTGATCCTATGTGGTGGATTGTCGCCAGGTAGGAACTTTCCCTGTTATGCTGGCAGCTTTATTAATATTCACTAGCTAATAATTCTAGTAGGATCAACTCTCTGATATTCACGATACCTTTGAGATGTCCTTCACATTATGGATGAGATATTAATTTAGTTCCATGACAGTGATCACTCTGAGTCATTACTCCACTAATTAATACTTGAGAAATGATGGTAACAGAGAGTTGTAAACTTGGCAATGTGCTACGTATGACCAGAAATAAGATTATTAGGTAGAATTCAAATGCTTGGTCCATTATTATAGCAAATAATTTACAATGGAAAAATGAGATTAAAAGTACTCAACATAACTTAGTTTGGAAAGCAACGATAATAGATCTTTTCACAGAAATTTATAGTTCGTCTAAAAAGAATGGATTTAGCTTCCTATATGGAATGATTTAAGGGTCTACTGTCCACAGGATAATATATTTTGGTGGCAAGGCATTCGTTTTCTCCGGCTTTCTGAACGCTAACGAGGCCTGGAGTGTGGTAATGGAGGCTGGGTGGGGGCTGAAGCCCGAGCCCCCACTGGAGGGCCCAGCGCTGGCCCTGGCTGAAAACGACGTGAGGGTCCTCCTTCTGGGTGGCCACTGTGGAATTGTGGAGCCCCTCAGACTCTGACTTTGGCCTTTTCTAATTATACTTCTCATTCCTTTTTGGCACTTTTGGTCTCAAGAGAAATTCAGCATCAGTCTTTTGAAACACCTCCAAGGAGAGGAAAGTTTTTAATATCTATATATTCATTGAGCCAATATATAGTGAACATATATTATGTGCCAGATGCAACAAGTGTTAAAGATACCAATGTGGGTGGAGGCATGGTCTTTCCTATTAAGGAGCCTATGGTGAAGGAAGGAGCTTGACAAATCCATCAGTTTGATGGTCAGGAATAGAGGACCAGCGGGCCTAGTGGGGACACAGATGAGGTCTGACTCTGACAGGATGTCCAGGATATCCTTCAACAAGGAGTGCCTACTTCATCTGGAACAGTGGAGTGAGGGGTTAAAAGATTTGGCTCTAGAGCCCTAGAGACCTGGATTCAAGTCTTAGCCCTGTACTTACCTATGCTGTGACCTCAGCAAGCTGTTTCCTGCCTTTAAGTTTTGGATGTAAAATGGTGATAACAACAATGTTGGCCTCATGGGATTATTATTATAAGGTTTCAAAGTAATATTGAATGTATTTATGCTTCACATGTGATATGTGCACAAAAATATTAGCCATTAATATTATAAAGAACCAGAATTAATCAGCCAGATTAAGAAAGCAAGGGATGGGTATTTCAAGCTGAGGGCAAAGGGCAGGTGACTGCAGGGTGACCTCCTTTACAAGTTGTTCAGTACGTCTAAAATAAATCTGAACAAATAGAGAAGATGAGATTAAAATGGTATGCAGGAGCCAGATTGTGAAGGGCTTGTGTGCTAAGCTAGGGCGTGTGAATGCTGCTCTAAAAACTTAGGGGAGCCACCGAAGGATTTCAAGTGATAGGGCCAGCTTTGTGGTTTTATCTAGCAACACAGTGGGGTTTGGAGAGAGGAAAGAGAGTTGCAGAGAACAGTCAAGGCCTATCACTGTACCAGATTAAAGAGCAAAAGGTTGCATTCTGGTCAAATGCCTTTTAGTTAGAATCAGATTTTGCCTAGTCTTGAATAAGAGCTGTCTCTCATCTGCCACCAGGGCCAGTTATACATTAATTGCTTCCATTTGTGCTTTTAACTACAGATGCAGGGTTATAGTTCTTCCCATAGAGCCCATGCACTTAATACTTTCAGGGGCTACTAGAAGGTTTTTGGCCATACCCATGGGAGTAACTCAGGCCCTTTGGGTGGCATGAGAAGGCCACACCTCCAAGGGAGCTGACTGGGTAATGACAGCATCAGGCTGGCTGGGTGAATGTCTTACCCACACTATCTCAGAAATCAGTCATGGATTCCTTAGCTGCTTGCTCCCCTTGGACGTAATTTAGTTCCTTACTCCCTCCCCTACCCAGCCCCCTTCTTTATGCCATGCGTGTGGCAGCTGACACTCTCTCTGGATCCCTGTCATCCTAAGCTGTTAGAAATGACAGCAAGAGTGAGTTCAATGTTTTGTCTCTCTATGCCTCGGTTTCCCTGGCAATGAAAAAGTGATAATTAAATTCTCCTGAAAAGTGTGTGAGAGTTTGATTTAAATTTGAAAGCAGTGTGATTAGATCTTAGGCCAGAGGTTATCCAAGCTCTTATTTGCTATAGGATACTTTGTTGAAAGAAAACTTACATAAAAGTCCATATGTAAAACAGATAGAGGTGGGTCTGCTCTTGATGAAATGGGCCTGCAGGGTCCAATATTCTGTGGTCCTGACTCCTTGGCCCAACCCCATTATAGCTGATCTGGTCTGAGGAATGTAAGAGCTCTCAGAGAACAGTTCAAAAGCCAGAGAGGGCTGATTCAATAAAGCTCAGGGGGTCAGATGCTAATGACAGGCAGAGAGGGAATATTTTCTCTTACCAGGCACTTTGTGGAACCTTCAGTACCTCATGACTGAACTGCTTTCAAGTGAGACTCAAGCTACTGAAGGCACAGACCCTGTCTCATTCATCTTTGATTACCTCCCCAGTGCCCAACATGAGTTAGTTCAATGAGTGAAAGTCTCTGTGATCAATTTAGTAAATGACTTCTTTTGAGGGTACCAATTGAGTCTTAAGGTCTGAAACAGTTAATTTGATGAAAAATGAACAGTTGGCTCACTTTTTGTTTGCTGAATATGGCCCTGCAGGGCTAAGTATTTATTCCAGTGAGAGACTGGACACTTTAAGGAAGCAATAGGTACACTGTGAGCAGCCCCACTGGATGTCCCTAAAGAACTGGAAGCCACGTGGAGCCAATTCTCAGCAGTGAAGAAAAGTGGGATCCAATTCACACAGAAGGCCACACATCCCACCCCCTTTCTAGCAACCAGGCCCTCCTCACCAACTGGGCACGAATAATGGGTGTTATCTGGGCATCTCCTTAAAAAGTGTATGGCGATCCACATTTACAGATTAGTGAGTCCCTACATCTGGTAACCTACTGTGTGTTTAACGTACACCAGAACTGTGCCAAGCATTTCTTCTCTATTACCTCATGGAAGCATTACATAAACTCTGGTGGAAAGTACTGTCATCATCATTTTACAGATGTGGAAGTGAAGGCTTCCCTGACATGAAATCCTTGAATAACTTGCCCAAGGTCACTAAGGCTCAGTGAGGTCAAATAGCTTTTTCAATGTCACACAGCTTCTGAGAGGCAGAAATGGCTATTTTGACTCATATACAATGACCTTTTTACTATAGGGCAAAGGAGGGAGTGGAGGATAGGTCATTCATTCAGTTGATATTTATAGAGCAGCTGCTATATGCCAGGACAGTAAATACATACTTTCCAATACACTAGAGCTTCAAGAGCGAACAAAATATACAAAAAATCTGGCCTCAGGTAGTTTACATTCTGGGGGGGACTCAACAGGCTCAAGTTCTGCCATCTCACAAAATCTTTCCTTGTCACTTTTGGCCCTGGTAAGATATCTTACTTTGTTAAGCCCTAGGGCTCATGACCGGTGTACCACACATTTGGCATTTGATAGCTTTGGCCCTAAATGTTCTTTGCTGCATGGATACAGCTTCTTTCAAAATAAACACAAGAGGGAGGACGGTCAGACTAGTAGCAAGACTAAATGACAAGTTCATGTTTCATTCTCTGTAAGAGTCATGTGACTCTTGGATGAGCTTTGCAAAATGCTGCCTCCTTTTCATTCACATGGTAAGCGGCTTTGCTGTGTTCATTGTATTTGGCTGTGGGCAAGGCTTATCATAAGCTTCTAGGAGACAAGAGCTTGTCCTTTCTTCGACTCCCCCAAAATACTTCACACCCTTCAGGGCAACTCCCAAATGCTAGTGTGGTGGATTCAGTTATGTATCCCAGAAAAAAAAAAAAAACATGTTCTTAATGCTAATTTGCATTTGTGTGGGTGTTGAACCCGTTGTAAGTAGGACCTCGTGAAGATGTTACGTTTAGTTAAGGTGTAGACCACTGAATGAGGGTGGGCCTTAATCCAGATTACTGGAGACCTCATAAGGAGGACTGGGAAATCGCCGAAGCCAGAAAGGGAAATCACCATGCGACGGGAGGCAGAAATACAAGCCCAGGAACCTCAGCGATTGCCAGAAGCCAGCATCAGAATGCTAGCCTGCAGGGAAAAAGAAAGCCTTGCTGATATCTTGATTTTGGACTTCTTCTAGCCGCAAAACTTTGAGCCAATACATTTCCATTATTTAGGTCAACCCATTGCTTAGTATTTGTGCGAGCTGCTTGGAAAACTGAAGATAACTGGGAATAATGACGACTCTTAAGTGTGAACCATGTGCTAACCATTGGGTCAAACACTCTATATCAATTACCTTGTTTAATCCCACCATGACCTCCTTGCTCTTATTATTATTTTCTTATCCCAAAGATTCAAGCCAAAGATTCAAGGTCACCAGTTAGGAACTGGCGGTGCTACATTGCAAGCTTACCTCTGCCTCCAAACCCAGGCTTCTTAATCACCATGCTAAGTGCCTGGTGGGTGGTTCAGGCAACATGTGCTGGGAATGAAGATTAAAAGAGCTTGGGAGTCGGTCTGCACTGCTCTCGGTCTAGCCCTTCTTACCCTTCCCTAAACAGGTATGATGGCTGAGAGCATCCTCAGCCGTCCTCTCCTCTCCACCAGACGA
>PVKH010043176.1:0-10742 GCA_004027955.1 Chaetophractus vellerosus | reverse complement strand
CCTTATCCACTGGGCTATCCAGTCGGCCCCTGAATTAATTTTTCTATGTGGTATGAGTCACAGTCCAATTCAATTCTTTTGCTTGTAGATATCCGGTAGTCCCAGCAATATTTGTTGAAAGCACTATTCATAATGCATTTAATTGCTTTATCAAATTCAGTTATCTGTAAATGTAAGGATTTATTTCCAGATTCTTCATTCTATTCCATTTATCAGTATGTCTATCCTTATTCCACAACCACATTGTTTTGATTGCAATAGGTTTGTGACAACTTTTGAAATCAGGAAATGTGAATTCTCCAAATTGTTCTCTTTTTTTTTCAGGATTGTTTTGGCTATTCTGGGTCCCTTATTGTTGCACTCTAGCTCCAAGGTCATTGTGCCTGGACTTAGGGTGCTGGCACCCCTGCTGAGAAGCCCGACGATTGCTTCCAGGAGACACGGGTGCTCATACAATTATTTGTTGCAGGAGGGTTACTAATGGAGACTTGGTCCAAGTCAGCAATTGGGCCCAAACAGATCTCCACTAACAGGGGAGTTTTAAAAGTAGTATATATGGGCAAAAAACAAAGAAGTCAACTACCCAAAGGGAAAGCAAAGGTAAGACTTGAGAGGTATCCGAAGAAATGTATATTCATTCTTTCAGAAGTCCTACCTCATGGTTTGTGGACAAAGATCCTTATCTCGATGGTCACAAGACTGAGTTTCAACCAGCGCACTTAATTTTGTATACCAGTCACACTCTGAGCCTTGAATACTCCCTGTTCCTAGGAGATTGATGATGGCTTAGGTAGTCCATCATTCCCATGGGGAGGAAGGAGAAATAAGTAACAAGCAGGGGAGGCAAGGTTTGTACCAGAAAGATTATTAACCCTATACTCCACCTCTGCAAACCTTGATGATCCTTACATTCCCATCCACCATTCTTCCATGAGCATCCTCAAGTTAAGTTTACAGAGGTGCATTGCATTAGTATTCCACAGCAGTAATGTAGGGTACAACTACATAAAATGATACTTAATGTAGCCAAAATTCCTATAAATGCATATTGCCAAGTGTGGCAGTTTGAGATTATTTTATGAATCCCCAAAAAGAAAACAGTAAGGTTTGTAAATTAATCTATTCCTCTGGGTGTGATACCCTTTGTATTAAATTCAGGTGAGGAGCCTTGATTAGATTACCTGTTCAGATTATGGCTTTGTTTGAACTACATCAGTAAGACGTGCCTCAGGTTGAGCCCCCTGTCCCCTTGGTGGGCCTGATACAAATGGACTCTCACTCAAGAAGACACCAGAGGAGAGAAGTTTGCCATTTTTCATTCTTCCATGTGACAGAAAGGAGAAGGCTCAAACAGCTAAAGCCCCAGAGAGAAATGGACCATTTGCCTGATAATTTACAGCTGACCTTGGGACAAGAAAGCCAAGACTGGTATAGGAAGCCCTGAGAGATAAGCCTATGCCAGCTTACAGAAGCTGGGCCCATGAAGCTTCAGAGGAAGAGGAAGCCCAGGGGGGAAGGCAAAAACCCGGCAGAAATCACTCGCCATCTTGCTTCAACATATGACAGCTGACTTTGGTGAGAAAGGACCTCTTATGGTACCTTGAGTTAGACTTTCCGTGGCCTTGGCACTGTAAGCTTTTATCCCAAATATATGCTCTTTATATAAGAGAAAACAGATTTCTGGTACTTTGCATCTGCACTCCTTTGGCAGACTGATCCATCGAACACAAGGTAGGGGCCTTAGCCATTCAAGGCAGGGATCATGGGTTAAAGAATCAATAGCTTTTACTTGTCTGACATATCATTGAGTGATTTGTTTTTGTCTGATCTGGGATATATATACACAGCATTGTTTTAATAAGGGCACAGTTACCTCCCTGTGCAGCAGTTAGACTGTCTAATACCATGTGATTTTGTATATGACTTTGTGAATTTGTTGGGTTTCACCTGAGAGGATTAGATAGCTTGTCTACTGTCTTTGAGGCTCTGGCTAGGTGGCAAGCACGGGTTTGCACTTGATTTTCTACTGTAATGACACCTCCTTGGGGGCTAAAAATGGCAAGAAGTTAGAACCACCATGGTATAGATCTAACTAGGCATAATCAATGTTTAATCACAGGAAGGTTGTGGGGAACATGCTGGAGTGTGGTGCGGATGGTGCCACGTAAATTGGCTACTTCCCATTTACATCGGCCAGTCTAATTATAGGGCACGTAAGGCCAGAGGTGATAACCACATAACCATTGCCAACCAGTGGAGACCAAGTACATTATTTTCATTATTAGATATTTCTAGTAGCCCCAATAATCTTGGGCTGTTAGCATACAGGAAATATTACAAGAGCCCTATGGGGCTATTGATACTGTTGAATATTTCTATGCATAAGGGTGCAGGATGGCTTAGTTTTCCTTGTTCATCATATAGCCACTCCAGACCATCCCAAACCAAATATCCAATAGTAAGTCTGATAGGGGTGCTAATAATATTTCATTCTCTTATTTTGGTTATGATATCTACTCAGGTTCAGTTCCAAGAAGGGAAACTGGTGTGAGAGGAAGGTGCCAATAACCCTTATTAAGCCAGAGTCCTTGATGATGCTTCCAGGTTTCAGAGTGTCAAAGCAGCCCATCTGGAAAGTTGACAGGGTGCAGTGTCCAAGGCATTCCGCCTGCAGCTGTGGTGCAGTTCTCTGAATATCCAGCAATTTGAATGGCTATAAGGAGCAGTGTGAAAATTTGAAGTTGGGTGGATCCCAGAAGATCACATTCTAAAAGCTAATCCATTCCTGTGGGAGTGGGACATTTTGATTGGATTGGATTCAGTTGGGGGGAGAGCTTTGATTGGATTACTTCAGTGAGGCATGACCCATGGTGATTCTTGGTCCTCTTGCTTGAGTCCTTTTAAATGGGTGAAACATGCAGATACACATAGAGGAGAGTGGCAGAAACAAAGAAACCCTGAGAAGATGGGGAGGGAGGTTCTGGAGCTGTAGGCTGGAATCAGTGGAGCATACAGGCATGAAAAGAGGTCCCAAGAGGCTGAAAGAGATGAAGCCTGGAGGAAAGAGGGGAGTGAAGCCATATGCCTGATAACCCACAGCTGAGCTCGGGGAAAAAGTAAGGCTGGAGGAAAAGGCAGAGACCCAGACCAGAGGGCCAATATTGTATATTGCCATGTGGCAGGAGTCCAGGATTGCCCACAGCCAGCCTTTGGTGAGAAACCATCTCTGATGATGCCTTGATTTGGGCATTTTCACAGCCTCAAAACTGTAAGCTTTTAACCTAATAAATTCCCATTATTAAAGCCAACCCATTTCTGGCATATTGCTCCCAGAAGCTTTTAGTCAACTAAAACAAGCAGCAAAGGTGTCTGCCCAATCCAAGAAAGTGTTGGTGAAAGCAAAGCTAAGAAAACTAGGAAGAAAAAGTAAGATGTTTAAGCAGGATGATTATAGACAAATCTTGACTATCTGAAAGAATACATGTAATCACATCAGTCTGACTGAGAACAGTGGCCCCTTGAGGTTTTCTACCTGACTTACATAACCAAACCCACTGACCACCTGCAGGGTAAGCAGCCATGGCACTGGAAAAGGGAGCTGTACAAGTAACTCTCCACGTGGACAGATGATGATGATGCCTTAGTGAGAGGGTGCCCTGTGTTGTACTGTGACTATGTGTAGGTCAGGAGGGGAAGACCCAGGGGCTTATAGTGATAACCTGCTCTAACACTTTTCTCCAGGGGCTCCAAAACCCCAACCACCTAGGTGGAATTTTCCACTGCCAGAGGCAATGAATAAACGCTGATCCTGTGAGTAGGTCTTCTGGAAAAGGAAGGAGAATGTTATGTGTTTGTCCTTTGCAGGGCATAGGTGTATCAGGGACAGTAGTAGCCTAGGTCATTATGGCTGTAGTTATAATGGGCCCTGCTGTCAAAATCCGGTAAACTACTAGACATGATGCCCATGAGCAAGCATTGGTATTTTGAATGGCTTCTGAAGGCATTTAGTCCACTGCTGTTTTATTACCCTGTTGATCTGTTCGATGAGTTCAGTGGCCAATGGGTTATATGGTACGTGGAAATTCCACTGTATGTTGTTTTCTTCTGCCTACTTCTGTATTTCATGTCCAACAAAATAAGTTCCTTGGTTACATTCAGTTGCAGTAGGACACAGGCAACAGGCCAATGAAGTGTAGTTCCCTTGTCATTCGGCACACGATTAATCAATGCAGAAACGAAGGAAAAATAAGTTTAAAAAAATGAAGGCAAGTTTTGTACCAGTAAGACAACTATTTACCCTACGCTTATATTTCCATATGATTTTAGAATAAGCTTGTCAATTTCTGCAAAAAGTTATCTGGGACTTAGTGATTGCTTTGAACCTGTAGTTCAATTTGAGGAGTAATACCATCTTAACAATAGTCTTCCGATCAATGAACTTGGGATGTATTTCCATTAATTTAGAATTTCTTTTAATTCCTTTCTACAGTGTTTTCTAGTGTTCAGTGTACACATTTTATTTTTTTGTTGTTAAATTTATTCCTAGCTATATTATCCATTTTAATAAAATTTTTTGTTTCTTTAGGGATTTCATAATTTTAATTTCTTGAAAACAAAACATTTAAAATATAATGTAGTAACTCTGGAAATCAGATTTCACCGTCCTCAGAGTTTGTTGTTGGTGTTGTTGCTATTTGTTTAGGGAAATTCCTGGACTAATTCTGTTATGCCTATTTTCTTTGTTGCATATATTCACTGAAGTCTCTGCTTGGTTAGCTCCATAGCTAGCTAATGACTGGACAGAGCTTTATTTAAATTCCTTAAAGAAGAAAATTTCCCACCCTTTGCTGAGGGGCTCTGTGTGTGTTGGGGCATGCCTCCATGCTCTGACAATTTATAATTCTACCTTGGACTTCATTTCCTGCTTGCACAGAGCCTCAAAGTCAGCCATGGGTGAGATATGAGGGACTTTGTAGGACTTTTCTGGACATGTGCACAGCCCTGTGCATGAATATGGCCTTCTAGTCTTTAACTCCAATATTTCTGTTTGGTTCCTTTTAGAAATGTCTATCTCTTTATTGAGATTCTCATATTGGTCATTTATTATTTTCCTGTTATCCTTAATTCTTTCTCTGTGTTTTCTTTATATGTTTGGGAATATTGAAGATTGTTTTTTAAAAGTCTTTTTCAGGTATGTCCAAAATCTGGTATTCTTTGTTGATGGTTTATGAATTTTTATCTTGTCCCTTTGCATGGGCCATTATTTCCTGTTTCTTTGTCATGTAATCTTTGTTACACACTGTACATTTTAATATTCAATGTTAACTCTTAACCCTACTTTAAGTTTGTATCCAGCTAGTCATATGACAAAGATTCCTTTGAGTGCCAGGTGCTAAGAAAAATAAACCAATGCAAAACACAGCTTTCACAGTCTTTGCACATTGGCTTTGCCTTGGCTGGTGCTCTCTTTCAGAGTTTATCCCTTCAAGCAATAAGATCAGCACAAGATAAACATAAATGTGAAGTCCTCTCTGTCTTTTCCAAGTCTACTTCTTACCCTGGGTTTGTCATGTGCTCTCTTGTGGCCTTAGGAATTCTCCCATTTACAGGATTTTGAATGTCCCTCTACTTCCTATGAAATAGATTTTCCTCCTCTCCTGGGGGCTTTATTGTAGGTCTCAAAGCCTGTAATCCTTTACTACAGGTCATTTTGACTTAAATGTTTCTTACACTGCTTTAGCTGTCCACAGCTACTTCTGCCTTGAAGGCAAGTTCTGGAAGAGCAAGCCAGAGAGGAATTTCCTGGTTTAGTCTTTCAAGCTGCCACCCAATAGATTGGCACCAACACACATGCACCCCAGTATATGCATAGTGGTTACTCTGCTCCCTCTGGAACAAGGCTAGGTACCCAGAATGGGAGCTCTGGCTGGCTCTACACCATCCAGGGAGGGTTTGGGAGAGCGGCAAGCAAGAGCATCACAAGTTTCTCCTACCATTCTTAAAGTTGCATTTTCTTGATTCAGCACTTGCCCGGTTGCTGCAACCCTTTAATTGTTTTCTGGAGTTTTGAGGGAGAGGGTTATGCCAATTTTTGTTAGTTTTTCAAATATACTGTGGGGGCACTCTACCATGGAGCATCTTACATGCTGCCATCTTGGTCAAGTGGAAAAATGTGGCCTTCTAGATACTAAAGAATATGAAGGAGCTTTAAAAAGAACCCTATGAACATCTTGTTCCCCATATTTTCCTCTGAAGTCCTTGGCTGGCCTCTTAATTTTTTCCACTAAGTATCACCTTCTCAGGAAGTTGTGAGGTTAAACAATTGCTATTGGCTGTTTTTGATGAATGCTCAAAAAGCATTTTACTTCCTCCAGTGATTGCTAAGGTTCTGAGGCTGCTGTTTTTTAAGTCTACCATAACGCTGGGGAGAGATGGGAACAGGACAAGTTAGAATGCCACAAAGCTTGCTGTTCTTATCAAGATTTAGCTTTTTTTCTCTTGAATAACTGTTCCTTGGTTTGTTGCAGGTCTTTGGTTAATTTCCAGAGTTCTGAAAAAAAAGTTAATTTTGACAATATTTTCCAGTGTTCTCATTGCTATAATGGCACAGTGGAATTTTGGAGGTCCTTACTCTACCACTCCAGATCTCCTTTCTATTCCTCTTGTTTAATTTAACAAATAAATGGACATTTGGCACCCCAGCCCTGATAGGTTGCCCACACTTGTCCAGAGGAAAATTTCTGTCAGCTGACTGGGGATTTCATTTTAATTCAGTACATTTTATGGCTTTGTAGACATGGAAATAACTGGTTCAATATGCACTACAATGTCAGAGAGGCAAACACTCTTGCAAGTAGGGAAACATAATTAACATCGGTATGTTTAAAGTTATATGTGACTATCAACTTTAAATGTGATAGGAAAAAATTAAATGAAGAATCAAAGAGGATGAAAATTTGATTATCGAAACAATTTAGACACTCATCTGAAAATTATTAAGTACCTTGTCCAAGATTACACAGGTAAAAAGGACAGAACTAAGATTTTAATCCAGGAAATTTTGTTCTATATCAGTGTTTCTCAAACTTTAGCGTGCTGTAGAATTACTTGGAGGTCTTGTTCAAACACAGATGGCTGGGCCCCACCCCCAGAGTTTCTGACCTAGTAGGTCTGGGTTGGATATCAAGATTCTGCATTTCTAACAAGTTCCCAGGTGAAGCTGAACCTCCTGATATGGGATTCACACTTTAATGGGAATAATAAGAGGCACCTTTCAAGATATATGTAATTTTTAAGGATTAATGACTTCAAATAGGTAAAAACAAGTAACACTGTACCTGTTACATAATATGCATTCTGTAAGTGTCAATTATTATCATCATCATCATTATTATTACTCCTACTCCTCTAGTTCAGAGTACTAACACTGAACAATGCTTTTTGTCGAAGTTCTGAGTTGTCCAAACCTTATAAGGAAAAGTGTAGCCTATATATAGCCAAGATCTATCTCTCCAGTCCACTGAGAATACATTTTAGGACTCTCTAGAATTAAAAAAAAACATTGCAATTAGTTTTTCCCTTAAATTAGAATTTTCTTCTAAATAGTTCTTATTTCTCATTCTACAGATTGAGGGTTTTGTGAATTTGTACCATGTTTTGACAACAATTGAGAATCATTTTTTTTCCTTTAGAAACAGAAAATTAATGGGGAACAAAAAATGTGAAAGCAGAAACATAGTCTTACATGATTATAATTTATAAGTCAGAAAACCTTTATTTTCTAAATATTACACTGCCTATATTTCCAAAAGTTATCCAATAGCATTCAATAATAAAGGACTTATTTTGATTAAAAGTGCTTAATCTCAATTTTAAAAATCTGATCCTTACTATGTGAATGGCCAAATTTCAGGAACCATCCAAAGATGTTTGAAACTAGCCCCCGAAGCACTTTCAGAGGTTTTAATGATATGGATTTGCCTGCTGGTTCACATTTGTCCATTAAGTACAATTGCATGTCAGGAATACACAGGAAAAAAAATACAAAACAAAACAAAAAAATCTTTTTCCCTGTAGGGAAGATACTTAATACACATTGCTTCTTCCTTCCTTCCTTGAAGATTTTGGGGTTCAGAAGGCCACTGTTGATTCCACTTTGACCCCAGAGATTTGTCTTGGCAGGACTTCTAAAAAAATTCTTATTTATCTTCCTGCTTATAACTGAACCTGCTTCCTGAGTTTGAGATTGGTATTGTAAGGGCTCTGATGCAGACTATTTGTTGAGGGTTTGTGTCCAGCTGCATACTATTTTTCTGGGTCTATACAGTCTATCTTAAGGTCATCCTTTACTTCCTGTGATTCGGTCTTAAATTTTCAAAACTTTACTATTTTTCCCTTCTATTTTCTTTCAATTTCTAAAAAAAACCATCCTTCTGCTTTGATGTTTCATTTATTCTTATAACTGGAATCTATTTTCAGTATATGCAGCTACAAAAAGGCTACCACCATGAAGAGTAAATACTATTTATGCAAAATAAGATTAATGTGAAAGGTTTTAGCAGCTCATAGCAGAGATCTATATAGAGGCAAACTGAAGAAACAAATTGAAGAATGGCTTTACATTCTAATAGTAGGGGAGAACTTGGTCATTAAGAAATCATCTTGTGTTTAAAATGGCTACATATTTAACTGGCATCCAGGAAAAATGTTCTGATGGCCTGGGTGAGGATACTTGGCTCTCTTCACAGTGTGTTCCTATTTTTTTAATTTAATATTTTCTTAAATAGAGTAGTTGTAGCTTACAGAAAAAATCATGGAAAAATTACAGTGTTCCCATATACCCCTATTGGTGACAATTTTCAGTAGTATGATACCTCTGTTACAATTGATGAAAGAATATTAAAATTGTACTATTAACTATAGTCCCTAGTTTACATTAGGAGTATATTCCCCATATACCAATGCTTTAGTTTGCCAAAGGGCTGCAATGCAAAGTACTAGAAAATGTGTGAGCTTTTATAAAGGGAATTTATTTGGAATAAAAGCTTACAGTTCCAAGGCCGTGAAATGTCCAAACCAAGTCACCATCAGAGATGCTTTCTCACCAAAGTCAGCTACAGTTGATCCTGGTTTGTTGCCACGTGGCAAAGCAAGATGGCCGCCAATATCTGCTGAGGTTTAAGCCTCCCCCTCTGGGCTCACCATCTCCTGTTGAGCTGCTCTGTGGGCCCAGCCTCTTGGGGCGTTGTGCTTAAGCAATCCTCTCTTTTAGATTGCTGATGCAGAATCAAATATGCTAGCTTTATTTTCCTCTGTCTTTCCCTGTAAGTCCATTTATATCAGACCTAGCAAGGGGGCAGGGACTCAACCTAAGCCATTCAGTATTGAGGTAGTGGAATCAAAAGCCCTAAAGCAATCCGATCAAGTAATCTAATCAAAATCCTCTCTACTGAGTTTAATGCAATTAAAGGGTACCACACCCAGAAGAATAGATTAGTTTACAAACATAATCTTTCTCTTTTAGAGATTATAAAATAATTTCAAACTGCCATAACCACCCTATATTAACACCTAGTATTAGTGTGGTACATTTGTTAGATTTCATTGAAAGAACATTTTTATACTTGTGCTACTAACTATAATCCACTATTTACAATAGAGACACTGTGTTGTACAGTACCATGTATATCTTTTAATTTTTATTCTAGTATCATATACAGGACCTAAAATTTCCTTTTTAAACATATTCACATATATAATTCAGTGCTGTTAATTACACTAACAATAATGTGCTACCATCACCACCATCTATATACAAAGCTTTACAATCAACCTGAATATAGATTTTATACAAATTAAGCATTAAATCCCATTCCTTACCCCAGCACACCCCCTGGTAACCAATATTCTAGATTCTAACTCTACAAATTTGCCTGTTCAATTATTTCATATCAGTGAGATCATGCAATATTTGTCAGTTTGTGCCTGGATTATTTTCATTCAGAATAATGTCTTCAAGGTTCATCCATGTTCCTGCATGTATTAGAACTTCATTCCTTTTTATGGCTGAATAATAATGCATTGTACATATATACCACATTTTGTTTATCCATTTATTGCTTGATGGACACTTGGGTTGCTTCCATCTTTTGGAAATTTTGAATCATATTTCTATGAACATCGGTGTGCAAATATCTCTTCAAGTCCCTGCTTTCAATTCTTTTGGGTATATAATTAATAGAGGGATTGCCAGGTCATATGATAATTGTAAACTGAGCTTTCTGAGGAACCGTCAAACTGTTTTCCATGGCAGCTACACCATTTTACATTCCCAACAGCAATGAGTGAGTGTTCCTATTTCTCCACATTCTCCCCAACACTTGTAATTTTCTGGGCTTTTTTTTTTTTTTAAATAGTAGTCATTGTAATGGGTGTGAATGCTATCTCATTGTGGTTTTGATTTGGCATTTCCCTAACAGCTTGTGATGTTGAGCATCTTTTCAAGTGCTTTTTTAAAAGCCATTTGTATATCCTCTTTGTATAAATGTCTATTCAAGATATTTGCCTATTTTTAAATTGGGTTGCATGTCTTTTTATTGTTGAGTTGTAGGATATTTTATATATTCTGGATATTAAACCCTTATCAGATATGTAGTTTCCAAATATTTTCTCCCATTGAGTAGGTTTCTGTCTTAGTATGTCAAAGAACTGCTGATATAAAGTACTAGCAATCTAATGGTTTT
>PVKH010043175.1:0-10745 GCA_004027955.1 Chaetophractus vellerosus | reverse complement strand
ACCCCCAACCTTGACACCCCCCCCCACAATGCTCCTCTCCCATCCACATTGTGACCCTTCTGTGATCCATAACCTCTTCACATGTGAAGCCATCACAGTAGCCAATTGTAATGAATAGGAAAATGAAATAATGTATTTATATGTAAGAGTTAAAATATAGGTGAACTTGATATTACAAAATAATTTTAGAAAATTAAAAATATAAATAAAAATATAGAAAAAGGAAAACAAGATTTTATTAAATGGTTGGGCTATTCAAAAAATGTAAAAAAATAAATAAAAATAAAAAAATAAAAATATATAATGATATATATATATATATACGTTTGTTTTTTTTTTTCTGAATTCCCAAATTGTGCCTTGTCGGTGCAATATCTGGTGTCTAGTCTATTTCGTGACACCTTCCTCTTATCACCCTCAAGCAGCCCTCCATTTATCATGTAATTTTCAAAGAAGCTTTGGGTCACAGCAGAGCCACAGACAAAATACAAGACATTCTTATATACTCAACCCCCTCCTCCATTTCTCCCCATACCAAAATCGTTTTGTATGTGTATGGCAGCCCCAACATAACTGACAAACAGATAGTGAAACATAATTCCTCAACATTGTCATTGGTCCACATCGAGGTCCACATTTTAGGTCGTACACTTTTGTAATTTTTGATGCCTGTCACCTTGTCCCGTATCCACCACCGCAAGGCAATGGAAAACACTTCCACGGGCCCCCAAACGGCCTATATTCGATCCACCGCGTCCCTCCCCACCACCCCTGGGCCCCCCCTGGCTCAACTCCCTGGATGACAGGATTCACAGATTCACGACATAGAGTGTCCTGGCTCACCAGTTCATCAGGGCTCTCTTTCTTATCTCCATATCTCTATAAGATTTAGCATGAAAATAGATATTCGATAAATATTTTTAATGTCAGATTCATTAATTCTTATAAACATGCCTAGCACATTGTAAGTATTCCACAAAAATGTTAAATGTTTGTACCTTCTCTTCCTCACCCAACTCTGAACTCCTAGGCTGCTCACAGATTAATGGAAAGATTGATAAACAATGGTTTAAGTGCTCTATGTATGGAATAGATTATAAGGAAGTTTGAGGGAGTCATGCCTATCTCTCCAGGAGGTCAGGGATGACTCCCAATTTTCTTACCCAGCTACACACACATATATGTATATATACATACATTTATATGCTTAAATATTAATACATAGTCTATTTAACATATCTATAACACATAATCTTTATATTTTGTATCTCTAAATAACATAATATTTGGGTCTAAGATATATTTATAAATTATGTTTGTATATAAACAGTAAATGTATGTAGGCATACTTTGGGTTTAAGTAATAGAGAGCCACTTCAAACTCACTTAAACATAAAAGGGAATTTGTTGAAAGCAGACTGGGTCATCTCAGGGAACCCAAAGGCAACTATTATAGTTGGACTTCATTAGGGACTGGAATCAGGAACTAAAAGACTACCAGGATTTCCAGGAATTAGTCATTTAATTGTGTGTCGCTGTCTCTGGCTGCCTTTTTCAGTCTCTCCTCTTCTCACTCTCTTTTTCCCTTTCCCCAGGCCCCTTTTCTCTTTAGATGATCTCATATCTTCTCACAGTACATTTGTTTCATTCTCCTTTCTCTTTGCAGTTTGGCTTCTCTCCTTTGGCACGCAAGTAGCCAAACTTGATGCCCCTGCAGCTCCAAGTTTACTTGTCATCAGTTCAGGCAAACAATACAGAGTGGATATCTCAATCCCACTTATAAAACTTCTGGGAGAGGGAACTGGCTGTGGCTCAATTGATTGGGCTCTGGTTTACCACATGGGAGGCCCCGGGTTCGGTTTCCGGGGCCTCCTGGTGAAGGAAAGCCGCCGCGCAGTGAGCTGATGCAGCAGGGGGAGACAAGCAGACATGGAGAAACGCAAAGCAAATGAATGCAGCGAGCACAAGCAGCAAGGGGGCGATAAATAAATAAATGAATAAATAAATCTTTAAAACTTCTGGGAGAGAGAATCAGATTTGCCCATGTGTTTGTCAGTGGTTTCGTCAACTGTGGCCCAGAGACAGGATCAGGTTGTTTAAACAAATTTGCCAGGGGGTTCCTGATATCTTTCTCTGTACATCTCACAAAACAGACTTGGGATTTGTTATTTTCTAGGTAGCGAAAAAAGTCATAGGCATGGATAAGAACACACAGGGAAAGTAAAGAATGAGACATGAACCAAGGGTGGAACCATGGGGGCACAAAAATGTCTAAGGAATAGGTGGTTGTAAGGAGCCTGGAAGATTCAGTGAAGGAGTGGCAAGAGATAACAGGATATGAAGAACTAGATAGCCCAGAAATTTAAAGAAGGAAAAATTTCTAAGTGATGAGGAGTATCTGCGATATTAGGTAAGGTAATTACTGAGAAGAATCCATTGACTTTGGCAGTTAAGAGGTTAGGGTTTTGGTTTTCCATTTTAACAGAAACAAGGATATTTAAGCCAAAAGTATCATTCTTTAATTATGGAGCATCGGTAGGCTCCATAATAATTTAGTCTAAAATAATGCCCTGCAAATCACTACAAAGGTTACCTAATAGAAGGCCAACTTCATATAGTAATATATTATCATGTATTGCCAGAGTTATAGGCTCCAGACCAGACATTTTTCTTTTTGGCAAACCTTCATTAATTCTGACTCGATATAGGGTGCTCCTCATTTGCAAATTCCAGGAGGTAGGGGAGGAGGGATATGCTAGAGGCTTTTATTTGATTATATTGTACATTCTTAGAGTATTTTTTCTGTCTCAGTCTGTGGTAGAATGAACATATTTTTAATAACATGGAGTTCTAATACCCAAGAGAACTTAATGTTTTTTGTTTTTAATTCTCCTTCAACCTTGATATGACTTACAGCATTCTGGAATTTGCTTATGGACCTCATAAGTTCAGGCTTGAACTATTCCCCTAGTTCACATAGCGATTTAGTTGTCTTTTATGCCTCCTGATAAATTTTTCTCTGCAAGCCAGTGATGAAATTTGAACTTTAGTTCCAAGGGAGTGTTTCTGTACTAGTCATCCATTATCCTGATGTATTAGCCAAACATTGACTGACAAATGAATCTACAGAAAGCAATCCAAAAAGAAATAATTAGGTCTCTCCTACAGTATAAAAAAAATCTCATATTTGAAGACATTACTTTACTAAAGCTAAGAAATTTTCTACCTTATAGAGTGAGAATCATCCTCTTTCTTAAGGTTGTTGGAAAAAACCAAACTGGCTAATATAAATTAAAGCACTTTGGAAACTGTAAAATACTATGCAATTTAATTAAATATTAATTTTGCTGTTTTCTCACAGGATAGCAATTATAGTAACTACTGACATACATAATAAGTATGTGTTCCCTGTCTTCTCAGAGACCAGGGTTTGTTCTCTTGGTTTGCCAGAAGTTAGCCTCTCCTGGCTGAGGGACAGGGCAAAGAGGACTGCTGGTTTTTTGGGTGCTGAAAGCTCAATGTTGTCGGCAGCTTCTAATGTTCCTAACTTAAAAAAAAAAATTTCAGTTCTGGTATGTTTTTTCTTTAAACATGGCTCAAAGCTCTGAGAATTTTTGGATTTTTAATGAGTTTGGTATTTGGTATATACTTTCTGAACATAGTATAAGACACATAAAAGTATCATAGCTCCTGAAGGAAACTTAGGTGTAATCTCAGTGAATCATGTTTTAGAAAGTAAAATTTATAGCTGACCTTGATTCAGCACTGAATTAGTCATCCCTTACTTATGCAGCATATTACATCAGGAATTCCTTAGGTTAATGTCCAACCCTGAGTGGTCAACTTCATGGACTAATGAAGTCCCAGAATAGCTCTCAGTTTAGGAGATATTTACTGAGCACCTACTGTGTTGTAGGTGCATTGTAGATACTATAATAGGCTCCTCTCAGTATTGTTATTCAAGTAAGACATAAATACTTGAATACTGTTGGTAATGGCATATCCAAGCTTTAGAAAAATAACTGAGTAAATGTGTGAATGTGGTAAATAAATAAATAAATAAATAAATAAATAAATAAATAAATAAATACAAGGGACATGTAGAACTTATTAATGGGGTAAAATTATTAACCAATGATTCTGGGAAATCTCCAGTCCTTGTCTTGATCTCTATACCAGACTCTGAGGTTCCCAAAGAGCAAGAATTATATCAACTCACATTTATTAAGTGCTTACTGTGTTCATTATAGCAACTCCATAGCAACTTCTTGACAGTTTAGCAGCTTGCTCCAGACTATACAGCTAATAAGTGACAAAACTTTTTGAAAGCCAACTCAGCATGACTTGACAATCAGTGCTCTTTCCCACAATGCCATCCTATTCCCAGTCCTCAGCACAGTCATCTGCCCGTATAGATATGCTGTCAATGTTGCAGTAAATAATGGATAATTTTCTTTTACTTTGCTTGGTCAGAGACTTCTTGTTCTTTTTTTAAACATAATCTTTTTTAGATTTCATTTGAAGATGTTAAGACTGGTTCAGGGACCAGAGGTGGCTCAAATGGTTGGGCACCTCCTTCCCACATGGGAGGTCCCAGGTTCGGTTCCTGGTGCTTCCTAAAAAAATGAAGATGAGCAAACAGCAAGCGCAAAAACAATGAGATGGGGGTGGGGGGATAAATAAATAAATAAAATAAATCTTTAAAAAAAAAGACTGGTTCACACTGTATTCTTGAAATAAAATCCATTTCTACCTTTTCTGCCTTGCAGCCTTTCATCATGTTTCTGTTTACCCAAAGAAGGAGCTACCTTTTTTCATCCATTTCACAGCAGGACTGTGTTCTTCTACAGCAGTGATAGCCCTTCTCACACACCAGTTTCCTGAAATCATGGGTGTTTTTGCTAAAGCTGTAAGTATGATCTCAAGGACTTGTGTAGAGTATCTGTAAAACACACAAGAAACCATCTCTGATCTGTCTGTACTAAACCAGTTGAATGGTGGAAGATATTTGTTATGGTAAATTACAGGAATTATTTTGTAAAGTTACTGCCATAAATACGTCAAACATAAGTATTTGGTGATCTGAGTTATACTTTGTTTAAAAGTTTAAAGAATACAGTGCTATTACATTATAAGGTTGGTTTGTAGATCACTTTCAAGAGGCAAACATAGTACTTGCTACTAACTGAAAAATAATCAAATCTTTTTACCATTAATGCTTTTTCTTTGGTATTTTAAAAAATTCTCTTATTTTGTAAACAAGACTTTTGATTTTTTCCATTTAAATGAAATCTTTGGTTGTAAGAATTTGCTGAACTTTAAATTCAAGAGTGCAACTAGGCTGATGAATAAGTAGGTAAGATGGAACATTTGCCTACATACAGATTGTTCCTCTTTATTTAAGGATTCTTCCTGTTAGGTTCTTAATGACTTTCCCCCACCTTGGGTGTAGAACCATGTATTGACCTTTATTTTCATTTTCACCCTTTGATTTTGAACTGCTTCCCTGTTTCCTGTCCCAGGAAGTACTTGAGGGACTGATAGGAGAAAGGGTTTCCCATGATCATTTGCTTTTCTAGATATATTTATTAATGTGCCCCAGCTCAAAGTAAAATTACCAAAGATAATTCCCTTTAAGTCTTCAAGCCTTTTTTTACATGCATATTTCTTATACATCATTCTATTTTTACCAGGTTACTAGGGTTAAAACCCACAAAGAAATGCTGATTCATTATGATCCCAAATATAAAAAGCACTGAGATCCATACATAGAAAAAATACAGCCTTACTGTGTTTTCTTTATTTTTCTCTGTGCTCCTCCATCCTAATTCCCTTCTTCCTCACGATTTCTTTTCCTGCCTTAAGGCCGATTTCTAGAATATTTTATTTTGTGCCTTAAAGATTAGTTGGCTTTCTTCTTGCACAAGTGGTAAGAGTATTGGTTTCCCTTTTTTCCCTGAATATCAGCTATATAATGTGTTCAGTTGCCACTGGCTGTAGGCCTAGTAGTCGGCCTCTGCATTTGATTCTGGGTCAAGCTTCAAAAAGAATAACTTTCCACTGTTTTTCAGAGAGTATAGATATTTAGGTTGGGACCTATTTCCTTTTAGTATAAACAAAACAAAACCACTTAGTGATCACACCATAACTCTTGTTTGTAGTGGTGCTCATTGGGAAGTGAGTGTACCCCAAACTGAAATGACCTTACTGTGTAATCTGGCATAGGAAAGACATGGATTAGAAAGGGAATCTCATCCATTTAACAGCTTCAAAAAATGTGCAACTGTGATTTGGGATCACAGGCAAACAGTGGGAGAGATGGTTCTTGGGTTTCTCTCACAGCAGTGGGATGGGAAGGAGGGGAAATGGAGTAAGGAGGGGGATATAGAAACTGGAAGTAGTGTGTCTGTTAGTAGTAGATTTCCATGAGGTATGGGCCAAAATTATTGTGGAATACACTCACTGTATGCTCTATCCATCACTGTTAGTATATAGTATCTGCCTTTACCTAAGAGATTACTAATGACACCAGAAGCACTTTAAAGATTACATAGCACAAGTTTCTTAGCACTCTTCTAGCAGGGTCTGTGAATGCATAATAACATACTTTTAAAGTGGAAACTTATTTTTAAGCCAAAAGCTATTAATTTACTGTGATTCTAGTTGATGAACAACAAACAGGCATTCACTATCTTTTGGTATTTATATAGTTGGCAGTATAGTGTTAAAAATGTGCCTGGCTGCAAACTTTTACAGCCACATTTTATCTCTATGGCCTTCATGTGTACATTTCAAATTCCTAAAAGCTAAGTATTTACTGAAAGTACCTGAAGACCAATATTTGGTGGCAGTGGTTGCAAGGACAGATTCTATTTAAGAGTTAATGGAAAATGATTATGGTATGGGCAGTCTCCAGTTTATAAACATAATGTATAAATGCCTCTCTCAATAGGCAGGCAGCAAGGGAGCTAGAGGCTCAAATTCTACTTCTTCTCCATTTAAAGTGTGGTCTGTGGACTAGGAACATCACCTTCACCCAGGAGACTTAGAAATGTAGAGCCTCAGGCACCACTCCAGGCCTCTTGAATCAGAATCGACGTTTTAACAAGATCCCCAGGTGATCCTACATGCACATTTAAAGCTTGAGACGCTCTACTCTACCCCCAATGTGAGGGATTTAATATACCTGGGTAGTGCCCACTTTATCAAGATGGAGAAAGGGCAGCATTGCAGGGTAGTTATGAACATAGACAGACTGTTTTGCTTTGAATTCCAGGCCTATTACTTGCTAACTTTAGGTAAATTATTTAACCTTTTCTATCCCACATTATAAAGTGAGAATAGTAGGTTTTCGTGAGGGTTGAATGAGTTTAAAATATGTCAAGCGTTTAGACAAGTCTTAGCTGTCTTGTAGCCATCATCATCATCATCACCACCACCACCACCGCCAAATGCAGCTATAGTGGGAAATTCCAGCCTTCACATTTGACCTAAGAGTAAACTCAAAATGCATTTTATCCCCTAGAAACTATAGTATAAACCATGGCTAGGTATCATTTAAGCAATACTAATAGTACTATACATCTGGTACATTATGTGTTATATGAACCAGAAAGTGGATAAATGTTTTGCGTTCCAGGCACTGGCAAACTCCCTTGTAAAACAGAACCTGTTGGTAAGTTTCAAACTGCCTATGCTAGGAGTTTCAATTAAATCAGATATTTGATGGCCAACTAAGTAGAAATCAATGATTATTCTTTGAAACATACTTGTTTTTCTAATTTAGTAAGGGATAACAATTCAAGAAAATTTTCTAAATTTCTCCCATTGCTACCATTGTCTTTTTTTTCACCCAGTTTTATATTGTGTTAGCTCACATGCTAAAGCAAATTCAATTTGAATTTGTTAAAATGCAAATTACTATTTTGTGAAGGAAGGCACTGGAGAGTAATGGTTTTTAACAATTCTCACTGTACATCAGATTTAAGTAAATAGAAGGGAACAAACTAGGATGGTTAGTGGTTTTAGTGTCCCCTCCTCCCTTTGCATGATATAAAGCTATGTGGAATAAGACTACATTTTCAGCAATTATGATTTTTTTTTCCTGATTTTTCCCCGGGCTGAGATGAAAACCTAATCTGACATTAGACATAGAGCAATGAAAAAAAATTACATAAATCCCTGGAGATGTGGAATGTGCTGATATCAGAGCTGATATTCTCCAAGGCCAGAATTCCTGAAAAAGGAAAAATTGCCTTTAATGGTAGGTCATTTTCTCACCTGCTTTGAAGCCTGCTGGGTTAAATATGAGAGTTCAAAGTAAGGGTAGCCAACAAACCAACCAAACTGGAATCTGATTCTGCTTATCTGAAAGGAGCTTCTTTATTTTAAGAGCAGCACTGCTCTCTGCTTAGAGAGCCAATCTTCATCTCCTCCCGGCCGCTTTCATTTCTCTCCTGCAAGAAAAGCTTCCTTATTAATAAGGCTTGGGAAGACGTTCTCACAACAGTGAAAAGACTAAGGGTGGTCTTTGGAGGATTTCATTAACTTACTGATGAATTCAGACTTGTTGCATGTGACCTTAATGCTTTGAATTCAGAAGTGTGTTTGAATATAAAAATTCCCTAAATACTACTAACTAAACTAAATAGGGCAGCTTTTGCAGTGTTGGTAGAAAAAGGTAGTATGGGTAAATTCAGGAATTAGAGTCTCAAATAAATTGTTTTACTAAGGCAAAACTTTGTTGAAATATGTTTCACTGAACACATACTATAGCTGTGCTGGGGTGGGAATGGGCCCTGTTTCCACATATTTCTGCTAATCTTTATATAGGGAAATGTGGTTGGATATGCCAGTGATGAATTTCTTTATTTAATTTCGTTTTTTTTAGGGTAGGCAAGTGAGTAGAGTTTATTGAGACAGTGATGAATTTCTGAGCAACTCATAATTGGTTGGCTCGACTATAACTAGGACCTAACAATCTGCTTGATTAATTCTTTAAGGGCTACATTAGCCAGGTTGCATGATTTCCAAAGATATAGAAGATCAAATGTTACACTAACAAAGATCTCTTTGCAGAGTGTCTCATTGGGGTTTCTTCGGCCCCTTCCCAAAAATAATTAAAAATTTTCTCCCAAAATGATATATTTTTAAATAATCAGATATAATTGCCAAGTGTTTTTTACTGAATAGTAATCAAAACTGTTGGAAAGTTTTGTCTATTATTCTCACGATTTTTTTCCAGGGAAACTTTAAAACTATATATCGATATATACTAGTAGAAAAGAAATAAATGAGTATTTTTAAAGGTTACTAATTTTCTGTTGTCATAACTAATAACATGAAATTTATTAATACATGAAAGATCTTTTTTATATTCTCCATATGACTTCATTAATGCTAAAAACCTATATTTTATACCTCTTTATTAAATACATAAGGCCACATTTAGAAATTGAATTGACAATTAAAATAAGTTTGGGGCCGGCTGTATAGCCCAGTGGATAAGGGCGCCGGTACACCACATGGGAGGCCCCGGGTTCAGTTCCCGGGGACCTCACCGAGCAGGCAGATGGCCTTGAGAAAGGCAAGCCGCCATGGGCAGGGCAAAGCTGCCGTGGGCAAGGCAAAAAGCCGCCACGGGCAGGGCGGAGCCGCCACAGGCATGGCAAGTCACCCGTGAAACACAGAGCTGCTGCCTGCAAATCATGGAGCCAAGCAGCCTGCAAAACATGGAGCAGAGCCGCCTGTGAAACGGAATGGGGCCACCCACGAGCGGGGCGAGCCGCCTGCGCGGAGGGCCAACTCGGCATGTCACTGCAAAAACGAGGGGAGACAAGAAGCAGACATAGAAGAACATAGAAGAATGGACACACAGCAAGAGCAAGCAGAAGGGGGGGATATGTAACCAAAAAAAGGATAAAAGTAAATAAATAAATCTTTTAAAAAAAATGTTTCTTTACTTTGTTTGAAAGCAGATTATTTTTCAAATTTGTGAGACTTCTTTAGTTCATTAGAACTAATACAGTTTTTTAAAAACATTTTGAATTGTAACTAAGCTTATATTCCTGCAAAATACTATTCTGTAACCATGCTGTTTCCACATTACTGGATCTGAGGTGTTTCCCTGAGATTATCCAGAGAATAAAGTGAGCCTATTGTGTGACAGGTCAGATTAAGTATTTACATTTTTGTTCTGTTGTTAGTACCTCTAAAGTCTTTATTTGATTAGTCTGGCATATTCTGATTTTGATTTTCTTTATTAACTGGGATATTTGTAGCAAGAGAAGAAATATTCTCTATTTCCTATTAGGGTATTAATTTTCATGCTTCATCTTCATTATTCTCCTTCAAAAAGAACTAGAAATTTGTGAAATTGCTAATGTTCTTCTTAATCCAAATTTTCCGTGCTCTGAATTCTTGGGGGTGGGGGAGAATAAAAGTTAGGACCGTGTACTTTTTTTTGCTTAAAGATTTATTTTTATGTATTTATCCCCCTCCCCTTCCCCCAGTTGTTTGTGCTTCCTGTGTCTGTTTGTTGTGTGCTCATGTTCTTTTTGGAGACACTGGAACTGAACCTGGGACCTCCCATGTGGGAGGGAGGAACCTAATTGCTTGAGCCACCGCCACTCCCTGCTTTGTTGTGATCTCATTATGTTTTCCTCCTTGTGTCTTTTTGTTGCATCATCTTGTCGTGTCAGCTCGCCACACCAGCCCATCGCATCAGCTCGCTATCTTGCTCATCT
>PVKH010043174.1:0-10744 GCA_004027955.1 Chaetophractus vellerosus | reverse complement strand
CGGACAGGCAAAAGCCGCCACGGGCAGGGCAGGTCGCCTGCAAATCGAGCACAGCCAGCCACCCGCGAACTGGAGCCGGCCGTGATGGAAGCAGAAGCCGCCCACAAGCGGGGAAAAGCCGCGCCTGCGCAGTGACCAAGTCTCGGCCCATCGCCGCAATGGGGGGGAAGGGGAGATATGTAATAAAATAAATAAATCTTTTAAAAAAAACAAACAAACAAACAAAAAAAAACAAAAGTCCATCTACATGATGGGTGAGGAAACTCCAAAATATCCCAGTGAAGAATTTTGTGTTCAGGTCTTGGCATCTGGTGTAAGATTTAGACTGGAAATTTTATGTGTTGTAAACATAAAGAGAATATTTGAGGTCAAAGGAATGGAAGATACTACCCAAGTAGAGAGGGAGAAGAAAAGGAAGGGCTGAGACTAAGTCCTTCAGAGTTCCAATAATTAATGTTTCAGAAAGATCTTGCAAATACCTAGAAAATGGTGTCAGAGGAATCCAAGTGAATATGGTGAACTAGGAGACCAGGAGAGAGAGAAATTTTAGAAGAAAGGAATCAGGGCATTTGTTGAGGAATCCTGTAGGTTGAAGAAGCATTCAGTGAGATAATCAGACTCTTAAGGTTAATGGATTTAGGTGAAGATAGTTTAAAACACATCAGAGGGAGGTAGATGTGGCTCAAGTGATTGGGCTCCCATCTACCATATAGGAGGTCCAGAGTTGGATTCCCAGGGCCTCCTTGTGCTGGCAAGCTGGCCTGCATGGTGGGCTAGCCCAAGAAGAGAGCTGGTCCACACAGAGTGCTGGCCCATGCAGGAGAGCTGGCACATGGAGGAGAGCTGACCTATACAGGAGTGCTAGTACAGCAAAATAATGCACAAACAAGAAAGACACAGAGGACAGACAATGAGAAACACAGCAGACTAGGGAGCTGAGGTGGCACAATATAGTGAGTGCCTATCTCCCACTCCAGAAGGATTGGTTACCAGTGCCACCTAAAGAGAACACAAGGAAGAGAGCAGAGGTGGCTCAAGCAATTAGGTGCCTCCCTCCCACATCAGAGGTCCCAGGTTCAGTTCCCAGTTCCTCCTAAAAAGAAGACCAACACACAACAAACACAGCAAATGCAAACAATGAGGGGGGAATAAAATATTTTAAAAATTAAAAAAGAAGACAAGCAGATACAGAAGAACACACAGGGAACTGACACAGAGAACAGACAATGAGAGGTAGAAATAAATAAATAAATGGATAAATCTTTGAAGAAAAAATGGAAAAAGTTAAAATTTAAATACCTATAATAAACTATTATATGAATTTATTGCCTTCTCAGTAAGAAATGAAATTTATATTCAAGTAAAACTTAAGTGTTTCACTTTTAATTTCCTATTAGTGAATTTTTTCAACTGGTTATGATTGCAAATGTCAATAGAAAAAATATTGTGAGTAATATAACCCTAGGCTAATATATATGACAATACTTTTCTTTTTTAAAAAAATCCATTTCTACCTCCAGTTTTTTAGCATTTCAAGAGGCAGCTGATTTTATTGGTATGCAGGAATTGCTAACCTATAACCCATTACCTTCCAACCTGCCCAACATTTTCATTTCAACATTTTCAACAGCCTATCTGACCTTTTCTCCTCTAAAGGCATTTACTTTGTCATTAGATGTCTTATTGTCTAGTGTTTTTTTCTCAGCTTTTCAGCTCATCTTTTACCTTTCACTGGAGAAGACTACATCACCCAGCCAAGCCTTCTCTTTTAAACCAACACTGCACTAAATAGGATTGGTGAAGAGTCACTGCCACTGGTAGTGGGAAGGGGCAGATGTAAAGTACAAAGGAACCTCCTGTAATTCTAAATTTTTGGAAAGAATCACTGCAATGTGAACAACATCTGGCTTTCCCTGCAATTAATGTATTGTACTTGAAGCAAAGCAGTCACTCCCTAAAAGCCATAATTGAAATTGGTTGCCAAATAAATTTCTAGCCTTTCCCTTTTCCCTACTCCATCAGCAAAGAATACTTAACTATAGTTAGTTCCATATGGCTTTTTTTTTGAGGAAGGTGTCTCAGACAAGAAATGTGTCATGTAGTTAAGTGGGCAAGAAATATCAACCCAGTTTTGTTTGATAGTTGTTTGTTCATATAAATTTTTAAAAGTTCAAGTTTAGTTCCACAAAAGTTTTTTTTTTCCTGAAATGACTTTTGGGATAATATTTAAAATGAGAGACATTTTGTAACCCTGTAAATACATAGGTAATAAAACATTCTATGAACACAAAGAAAGCAAATTCTTTGATCAAATAAAGAGTATTATAAATTGAAAAAAACACCCTTACAGTTTCTGTTCTGAAGACTATTTTCATATATTAATATAGTGACTTCCCATATTGCTATTACCTATGCTAAGAAAGTAGATCTCAAATGCCTCTATACAGTGAAATCACCTGGAAGATTTAAAAACTTCTAATGCCAGGGTCCCATTCAGAGGTAAGAATTTAATCATTCTGTTTTTGGCATGGGTACTCAGGATTTAAAAAATCCTCATGCAATTTCAATAAGCATCAAAATTTGAGGACCACTTGTCTGAGGATCTGAGACCCCAAACAAGGCTTCAGGACTCATAGTGTATAGTAAGTGGTTCAGAAGCTTGAGCATGTTGAAGAGAGTGGAAGAAAATCAGAATCAAAGCACCCACCCCCACCCCAGTTCTACAAAATAAGGATCTGCATTTTAAAGATCCCAGGGGATTCATATCCCAGGGGATACATTGAAGGATGAACAACACTGGTTCAGAATTCATTCCAATGTCCCATTTCACCATGCTTAAACCTGTGCAGAACAATGAAGATTCTGCCATTGTCCAAAAAAAAAAGACATTGTTAAGAAAAGTTATTTCAGGGACAATTTTGCCTATACTGTTAACTGGATCTTATTACTAAGTCCCCCACTTCCCAAAAATTTCTCCTTGCTTTTGGTATAGGCTGAAAATAAATGACTTTTCATTTAAAGTACTGAATAACACAGCTACACTTAGAACGAAAAAAGGAGTCTGCCCTATTGTCCTACAATTTTAACCACATTTCCCAGGCATAACAGCTTTGAAATATTTAATTCTTCTTCTGTATGTCTCAAATTTTACACTATATACATTCATTTTTTATTTCATCTTGGCCAATTAATATTCAATAGATTGACATATTTGTGGCACTCCCATAGTGTATTTGCCAAATCCAATACTTACAAAAATAATTATATCATAATTGTAGTTAAATTAATTCACTTTTGCATCACCAGAAAAAGATTATTTATTGCTAAGTATGGCTATTTACAAATTCTTTGTATATATCATTTTTCTTGCATAATTTGTCATTCACTTCATTTTCTTTGAATCAGACATTTATGATAAAAGTTTTCCAAAACAATCTTTTCTTTTTAAAGATTTATTTATTTTATTACATATCTCCCCTTCCCCCCACTGCGGCGACGTGCTGAGAGTGGTCACTGCGCAGGCGCGGCTTTCCCCGCTTGTGGGCGGTCTCTGCATCTGTTCACGGCCAGTGCTTGATTCAGTTCACCGGTGGCTGGCTGTGCTCCATCCGCGGGCGACCTGCCCTGCCCGTGGTGGCTCTTGCCCTGTCCGTGGCAGCTTCTTGCCCTGCCCACGGTGGCTCCGGCCCGCCCATGGTGGCTTGCCATTCTCAAGGTGGTCTGCCCGCTAGGAGAGGTCCCCGGGAATCGAACCCAAGGCCTCCCATGTGGTATGCCGGCGCCCTATCCACTGGGCTATCAAAACAATCTTGAAGCTACTGCTGATACCTATTACACAGAGTCAAATTTATTTCACAATCTACTGTGTCAAAATTTTTACCTTGAGGTGTCTGCTGTGAAATTAGATGCACCCAAACTTTCTCCACATGCCCTGTAGCAAGGAAGAAAGTTTAATCTTCATCTAAATTTTGCCCTTATCCACATAAAGCCAATAACAGGAGTACTGGGAAATCACAAATATGTGGACATTTAATGATATATATTATTTCTTAATTAATTGTTTCTAATGTTTAAAGAAACTTTAGATTACATAAATGTTACATAAGAAATATAAGGGGTTCCCATATGCCCCACTTCATACTCCTCCCACACTTTCCCACCTTAACAACATCCTTCATTAATGTGGTATATTTGTTACAATTGATGAACACATATTGAAGAATTGCTACTAAGCATGGACTACAACTTTCATTATAATTCACACTTGTCCCACACAATTTTGTAAGTTATGACAAAATATACAATGGCATGTACCCATCACTGCAATGTCATGCAGGACAAATCCAATGCCCCACACTTGCCTATTCTTCCTTCTCCCACTCTTCAGAACCTCTCATGGCCACTGCCTTTACATCAATGATAAGATTCTTCAATTTCTAAAATAAACATAAGTCTATAGTAGAATAATAACTATTCTACTTTAGTCTATTGTTTATTCTCCAATCTTGAGAATTTTGTGAGGGTGATGTCCACTCTGCTTGTAGTTGACAGGGGCTTAGATACAATGGGGCAGATGGATGGAGCTGTCTTGTTTGGAGTTGCAGACACTCTTGGTTCCTTGGGATGGGCATTGTCAATTATCATCTCCTTGTTAGTTGTCATGGGTGAGTCCAATGAACTGGAGAGTAGATATTGCAACTCTGCTGAAATTCAGGGCTCAACTGGCACATAGATGGACCAAAGATTTAAGCCTCTGGAACATGTATTTATCAAGTATAGTGCTAATTATGGGTTTAAATAAAGGGAAAGAAGAGCCACATCTAGAAAACCTACAAATGAGTCTAATTCTGTTACAATGGGGAACATAAATTCCAAAGTAAGGCCCACTGCCAGGGTGCTGAATTCCTGAACTGTCTGCCCTGTTAAAGTTTCTGGATATCTCTAGTAGCCTCAGGGGCCCATCTACTTGAGGCACTGTTTACTGTGGCAGTCAATAAGATCCTGCTGTGACTTGCATAAGCATAACCTCTGGAATGACATCAATACTCATTTTGAAATATCTTAGCCATAAAAACTAATTTGTATTTCCTGTTTTCCCCTGTTGGTCAAGGTCTTTTTCCAGATGCATTGCTAGTTGTTGTTTGCTTGTCAAAGAAGAATACACAAGTAAAAGAGGAAATATCTTGATGTGAAGACATAAAAAAAACAAAACTTATGGATTGCAACAAAGACATTTCTCTGAAGGAAATATATAGTTCTAACTGCTTACATTTTAAAAGAATAAAGATATCCAGATAGTAATCTAACTTCAAATCTTGAGGAAATAGAAAAGTTGAGCAAAGTAAAACTAAAGGGAGCAGAAATAAGGAAAATAAAGTTTAGAGGGGAAGTAACCGAAATTGAGAATAGAAAAATAATACAAAAAAATCAATGAAAGCAAAATTTAGTTCTTTGAAAATACCAATAAAATTGACATAGAATCACAAAGAATAAAAGAGGATGCAAATAACAAAAATCATAAGGGGGGGATATTACCACTGGCTTTATAGAAATTAAAAGGATTATAATAGGATATTAAGAAAACTATATGCTAACAAATTAAATAAATTTAGAAAGAGGACAAATGACCAGAAACATACTAATGGCCTCAATTGATTCAAGAAGAAATAGAAAATTTCAAAAGACCAAGAAGAGTAAAGATTAAATCAGTAGCCAAACTTCTCCTAACAAAGTAAAGCTTAGGAACATATGGTTTCATGGCTGAATTAAGGAGAAATTTCTACAAAGAAGGACTACAATATGACCTGGGGTTCTATTTCTAGGTACATTCTAAAAAGAATGGAAGAACAGTAACTTGAACAGAGAGTTGTACAGCAGTGGACAGAGCTGCAATATTCATAACAGCCAAAAGATGACAGCAACCTAAGTGTTTTAGTTTACTAGAGAGCAAAAGGAAGATACCATGAAATGGGTCAGTTTTGAACAATGGGAATTTATCAACTTACAAGCTTACAGTTTTGAAGCTAAGAAAAATTTCCAAATCAAGACATCATTGGTGATGTTTTCTTCCTGAAGACAAGCTGCCAGTGATCCTGGACTCCTCTGCCACATGGCAAGGCACATGGCGGCATCTCCTGGTCTTTCCCTTCTCTTATGAGTTTTTTTGCTTTCATTTTCTTCCTTGTATTATTTTTGTATTATATTTCTATTGTCTTTCTCCATATTCTTCCCATTTATAAGGCACAAAGAGGTTGAAAGTGAAAGAAAGTTAAACAATACTGCAATGCTGTAAATTGTAAAAAAGAGAGAGTTAGACTGGATAATTAAATTAGAGAAAACTAAATCAAACATTGTTACCAAAGTCAAAGAAGCATATTTTGTAATTATAAAATGGTCAATATATCAAGAACATATTTGAATTATAAATATATATGCATAGAGCCACACAGTACCAAAGTTTTATGAACATTAGAAATGAAAGATTTGAAGGGAGAAATAAACAGTTCTACCATAATAGTTGGAAAGTTCAATTTCCCAAATGCATAGAAGAACTAGAGAGATGATCAATAAGGAAATAGAGGTCTTGAACAATACTATAAACCAAATACACACTCTTCTCAATTGCACATGGAATGTTCCCAGGAAAGAACATATTACCCCCAAAGCATATACAGAAACACTTAAATCATAAGTATCTTCTTTGACCAAAGTGAAATAAAACTAGAAATCAATAATGGAAGGGAAAATGGAAAGTTCACAAACGTGGAAATTGAACAACATACTCTTAACCAATCTGTCTGATATCAAAGCAGAAGGGAAATTAGAAAACATGTTGAGAAAAACAGAGAGGAATACACAAAATATCAGAACTTATTGGATGCACTGAAAAATTCCTAATTTTCCATATTCATAAACACCTATATTGAAAAGGAATAACTATCTCAAATCAAGAACATAATTTTACATTTTAAGGAAATAAAAAACAAGAACTAACTAATCCCAAAACTTGTAGAAGGAAGGAAATAAAAATTAGAGCAGAGATTAAATTCAAGAATATAAAAACAACAAAATCAATGCAACTAAAAGTTGTTTCTTTGAAAAGATAAAAAAAATTGTAAAACCAACTAAAATTAATCATGAAAGTGATGACATTACTACCAACCCTTACAGAAATAAAATGGGTTATAAAAGAATAATATGAACAATTGTACCCCCAAAAGATTACATATTGTAAACAACATAGGCTAATTCCAAGAAAAACACCATGCCTTTATAATATTTACTCTTACAAAAATGTACTCTTCTGAAAAAAAAACTTGTAAGGCACATTTTAAGGAGGTATTTTAGTTAATTATGTATAACTTTTTTGTTACACATATTTTTATGTTACCTTTTGTTTTTCTAGTCAGGCTATTATGCAACATTCTTGAGTGAAGTCATGATCACTTTAAACCAGGGCTGTGCTTGTGAGGGAATTATACTGGCAAATAAAACCATCAAACATCTGCTGTATGTTGTTAAAGTTTAGCGAAGAAGAGATTATTTAAAGTAAAATTTACAAGGTTAATTTTTGTACATAACAAGAATTAATCAGAAATGCATATTTATGCATCAAAGAACATTATCAAAAAAGTGAAAAGACAATCTATAGAATAGGAAAAATATCTGCAAAACCAATAAGTAAGGGTTTAATGTCCAGAATATATGAAGGGTGGCTACAACAAAAGCAACAAACAATTTTTAAATGAGCAAAAGACATGAATCTGCATTTCTCCAAGAAGTTACACAGACTGCCAATAAGGACATTAAAAGATGTTCAACATCATTAGTTACCAGAAAAATGCAAATTAAAACCACAGTGAGATACCACTTCACATCCACTATGATGGTTATTGTTTATTAAATTGAAAATAACAAATGTTACTGAAGACATGGAGAAACTGAAACAATTGCACATTGTTGGTGGGAATGTAAAATGATGTAGCAGATGTGGAATACCATTTGCAGTTTCTCAGAAAGCACAGAACAGACAATCCCACTCCCAGGTATAAAATCAAAAGAATTGAAAACAGAGTCTCTTAGAGGTTCTTGTACACCAATGTGTATAACTGCAATATTCACAATAGCTGAAAGGTAGAAACAACCCAAGTGATCATCAGGAGATGAATGGAGTAACTAAATGTGGCATATACCTACAACAAATATTATTCTGCCCCAAAAAATGAAATTCAGATACTTGCTACAACATGGTTGGACCTTGAAATAATTAAGTTCACTGAAATAAGCAGATAAGCATAAATATTTTATGACCCCACTTACATGAAATATCTAACATAAGCAAACTCATGGAGACAGAAACCAAATTAGAAGTTACCAGGCACTGTGGGGAGCAGGAAATAGGGAGTTTAAATTTAAATGATTTGTTTGTGTCCTGAAAAGTGTTACCAGATTTAGTCTAGGCTCTTGACCTATGTTGCAGAAATGAATTTCAGAGCACATCAGGTGACTGAGGCCAATAATTTATTAAGGTAGGGAGGTAAGAGAAATGGGAGAGAATAACAGATCAGGGGTCCCGTGTAGAGGGTAAGGGGTTGCAGAGTGATAGAGAGGGCTAATTTATAGACTACAATTTCCCATTATAGATTATAAATGCCCAGGTTTTACTTGCATGTTGATTCATGCAGTGAGCACATGGCAAGAGCAGGGTGCAGAAGCCATGAGGGCCTGAATCACAGCAGGGCACAGAAGCTACCAGGAGCAGGGGGCAGGAGCAGAAGGGGTCAGGAACAGGAGCAGAAGGGCAGGAGCAGAAGGGAAGGAGCAGAGGGGGTATTTGACCTTTGTGCCTGCTTTTTAAACTGTTAACTGTTCCACCCTTTGGTAATGGCATGGGAGGAGTCCCAGGTGTTTGCTCTTTTGATTGATTACCCCACCCTCCAATCCCTCAGGTGGGACCAATGATAATGTCCTAGGAGACTATCCAGAGAAATCTCTGGGAATCTCTGGGAATCTCATTCTTCATGGTAGAAATCTCATGAGGATATTCTAACAGCCATCTTGGGTTATCAGTGTCCATGTGGACTTTTCTGCAGGCTCCACATCCATAAATTCATTCTTTTTTTTTAACTTTTAAAAAAACAGTTTTATTTGATACATATTAATAAAGCATACATTTTTTGAGAAGTTGTAATTTAACAAAACAATTTTGCATACCATGCAGGATTCCCATACATTGTCCCTTCAGCAACAACTTATATTATTGTGATAAATTTGTTACAAATGATGAATGAACATCTTCATAATATTAATGCTGCCTATAGTGCATAGCTTATATTTGGTGTGATTTTATGCTTTTGATATAAGCAAATCTAAAACCAAATTTGGTATTTTGTTATAAATATTACATTTGCACATATATGTGTATCTCAAAATACTATAAATTCAAAATTAGACATTTATTTTAACAAATATTGATGATTTGATTTTTGACCACCTGTTTAATGTGCTATGCTCTTTATTTTTTTTTAATATTTTTATTTTTTTCCAAGTACCTCTTTGGGTCTGTTTTTTTCAATTATTTATTTATTTTATATATATATATATATATTTAGGATACATTGATTACATAAATGTTACACAGAGATTACAGGAATACCCATATGTCACCCCCCACCCCTCCCACAACCCCCCACATACACATCCCTCAGTGTGGCATAACGTCTCTGATAGATATACACATTTTGGGGCTTTGCATCAAGCATAGATCACAGTTCAGGCTGTAGACAACCCTCATGCCCATACAGTTCTGAATGATACATGTTCATACAAAATGGCCTACACCCTCCATTGCAGCATCATCCATGACAATTCCCAGGTCCCCCCCAAAAAAAGCCCTGCATTACAATTCCTCTTCCCTTACCCTGCTCCCAAAGTGTCCAGTGACCCTGGCTCTACATAATTTTGCAATTTCTTCCATTGCATGTAGCCTGCTTCAAAAGTCTTCCTTACATATGGTGGCAAAGGCAGTAATATTGTAAATGTAGTTAATACCACCAAAGAATACACTTGAAATGGGGGTAATTACATTACATATATGTTACTATAATAAATAAAATTTATAAATTTTTTTAAAAGTTGAAGGGAGTCTGTGCATATTATTACAGCATTGAAGCAAAGCTGACTTCCTGATTTTGGGTTTTCTAAGAAAGTGTCCCTTTGGAGATATATACACTGGAGTAATATTTCTTATTTTTTGTTTAGCTGCAGATATGGTAAAATTATAACAACTGGAAAATCTTAGTGAAGGATTTTACTACTTTTCATTTTTTTATACCTTTGATATTATTACAAAATAAATCACTTAAAAAAATCAACTCATGTTGCTACTGTCATGGTAGATGGAAAGAAACCCAAGCAGCACTCTAGGGAAGCTGATTGAACAAAGATTTATTATGCATAGGCCCAGAGGAAGATTCTGTCTCCAAATTCTGGGCCCCTTGTTAGGATTTTCATAAGTTTATATAGGAACTCAAAGTGGGCAGATTCTTAAGCAAATGGGCAGTCAAGATTACAGAAACAAAGGAGTGAGGTTAACTTATTGAAGTTAACTTGTTGAAGCTCAGGGCTATTAGGGAAGAAGAGCCATTATTTGTTTTAGAGTTGTAAATTTCAGTTCAAAGGGGACAGGCAGGGAGTGCTTATCTTCCTAAAAATGCCAATTCCATGGAGAAAAGGGGAGGTGGGG
>PVKH010043173.1:0-10747 GCA_004027955.1 Chaetophractus vellerosus | reverse complement strand
CCATGTGGTATGCCGGCGCCCTATCCACTGGGCTATCGAGCCGGCCCCCTCTTTGTGTCTCCTTGTTGCATCATCTTGTTGAGTCAGCTTGCTGTACCAGCCCACTGCGCCAGCTCTCTGTCTTGCTCATCTTCTTCAGGAGGCATCAGAAACCGAACTGGGACCTCCCCTGTGGTAGGTGGGAGCTCAACTGCTTGAGCCATATCTGCTTCCCTATTTTAAAATATTTTATTGAGTATAGTACTACTTTCTGCTATTTGCTTATGTAAGCCCATAAGTTAGATGCTTGGAGAAGGAGGATTCACCCTAATTTTAATCCTTTCAACCCTATGTTTCAGCTTCTAAATAGCTTTTTCTTGACCTTTGAGTGATAAACTTTGTTTTGTTCTTTTGGGTGCATCCTGAAATTCCTGCTCTTTTTCTAAGATGAATTCACATGTTATCTAACACAGTTCAGACACAGCTTCTAACCTACAAACAACCTATTTCTACAAGGGACTGATGCCTTGAGAGCCATATAGACAGTTGCTGGGTGGTGCCTGTAAGACAGAGTTAGTGGGTCTGCTTTTGAGATCAGGGACATAGCAAATTCCCAGAATCCTGAATGGGTTTCCTTCATACTTAGGTTAATTGTTCTGGCTATTTTTCATAAGAGATGGAGGCACTGCTGCACCTCTGTATCTCTGTGTTGGCTAAACTTTGATCATTTGATCTACCACCAGGAGCTGTAGGTTCAGATGCTCTCTGTCCTGTGTCTTCCTTCGAGATCTCACATGGGCATGGGCAGGCATATGCAAGGGCGCAGACATCTGTTTCCCATTGCCTCTGGTGCCCGATGGGGATTCCCGTAGTTGCCTGCTCCTCCGTTGCTTTACCCCTTTGATCATTGATTGATTAACTATTTATCCATTTGCACCAGCAGTGTGCAACACACCAGATACAGAGGTGAATAAGGCAGTTCTTGCTCTCACGGTGTGTAGAGTCGGCTAGATGTGATAGATCTGTTAACTGATAAGCATATGTACATGTTAAACTATAGAAACTGGGATGGAAGGATACATGCGCAATGATTAACAGGGATTGGATAGAACAGAGAAGACTACATTTTTACGGCATATGCCTAAGTAGTCTTTGAACTTGTTACAAGCATGTATCATTCATGCAATTAAAATAAAGAGAAGTTCCATTGTGATAGGTGTTAGAAGCAACTGAAAATACAGTAGGAAGGTAATTAATTCCATGGGGAGCAGGAGCCAATGAACACTTTTTGAAAGATTTTTGCCTTGGGTAGGAGGAGGAAAGAGGAGGAGAGAGGGAAAGGGCTTTTCATGCAGAGGCACTAGAAAGTAACTAAGCTTGTTTAGTTTAGGGTTTTCAGTAGTGACTGTCTTTCTTACTAGATTACTAGGCACCAAGCCTTTTCTTTCCTTGGGATTAGAGGGGTAACATGCAACAGTGTTTTCTTTGGGGACTTGAAATTTATTTGTTTATTGAAAAGGTGCCATACTTGGTTGTTAAGTAAGCTTGGGCAACTTTTAAAAACTTATAGGGAAGCGGATGTGGCTCAAGTGGTTGGGCTCCCGTTTACCATATGGGAGGCCCAGGTTTGATTTCTGGGGCCCCCTGGTGAAGGCAAGCCAGCCCACGCGGTGTGGTGAGCTGATGGCCCCAGCAGCACAGTGAGCTGGCGCAGCAAGATAACCCAACAAAGGGGGAGACAAGCAGACACAGAAAAACGCACAGCAAAGGGGCACAGCAAGCACAAGTAGCAAGGGGGGATAAATAAATAAAAATAAAATAAATCTCAAAAAAACCCACAAACTTATAGCTGAACTATAGAGCTGAAATTTAGTTAACTTTGTTACAATAGGAATATTAAATTAAGTTGAAGATTACCTAGCAGTATGTTTTAGTTGTGAGGGTGGGTTCTTGGTGGTATTTTTGGTAGTGGTACTATAAAGAAAGTAGACAGGCTGCTGGGTCACTTAGGGCACTTTGGAAGCATTCCCTTTTGGGCAATGAATCTGTAAGTTAGTTCTCAGGAAGTATGGCCATCCGAGGGTGCAGTTGCGTTATAGCTTCCTTTTACTTAGCCCTTCCAGCTCCTGAGCCCAAACTCTCCTCAGTGTAGCTGATAACACAGTGCAACCTAAGCTTGACCATTGCACCATCTGACCAGTAGCATACTTATAGAAGATGAGTTTGCCAATTGGAAACAAATGCTTCATGGGATATCCTTTTTGATGCCTCCAATTAGGAGAAATTGATGGGAGGAAACTAAACATTCAAGGAAAAGCACATAGGCAAAACCCCAGAAGATTTTTACCTAATTTATGTGGGATAAAGCACTTAATTTTTTGGTTCTCTATGTTGATACTCTAGTAACACCATTTCTGGAAGTTTCCAAGTTTTTTTCATTCTTAAAGTTTTAATAGATAAATTGTATGCATGTAAGCTGAATTTAGTATGGAAAGTGTCACATTAAATGCTGCTCATACTGTGTGGTATTTCTCTTTCTTCCTACAAAACATTTGCCTTTTGGAAGAATGGATGGCTCAAGGGATTAGTGATGGGGAAGTGGAGGCTTTCACATTGGTTCAGATTTGACCTTGGTCAGTGATGCTTGAAAATCAGCACTATTTAATAGGCATTAAGAAAGCCCATTTTTTGATCCACTTCCAGTGGATAAATATCCATAGTTCTTTAATGCCTTAGTTGCGGAACTAATTGGCAGAATTAAATGATTTAAGAACTTGACTCCCCTTTTGCCCTTAGAAAATGGTTGGTTGTTTAAATCAGAATCTTGGAGACCGTGTGAGTCATTTCTGAGGACTTGAAACTGTAGCTAGCTTTGCTGTCTTACTGTATTGGGCTTATGTGCTTTGCATTGCTCTTAGTAGGTGGGGTTAGGGAAAGGGCTGTTTTTTCTTTCTACTTTGCAATTTTTCCAAATTTGGGGCTGTTCATCAGACCCCAGACACACTTAAAAACAATACTAGAGTCAATTCATCACCCAGAATTAATTTCATTTTCCTCTATGATCAAATAAAGGGAGTAAGCATAATTTATTTTGTATCTCCTTGCTTTTCCTCCCCTGAAAGAATTTCAGTGCACAAAGATTTTTTCTGACACCCTACTTTTGATTGATACGATGGACTTTTGGAGTGTGGCACAAATGAAGTTGTAGTCTTTTACATTTTAAGTCCAGTAACTGCCAGTCATGATCACTCTGTATTTACGGAGCTTTCAGAAAAGGGCTTGCACTCAGGAATGATATATTACCTGCTAATTTGTTTGCTGAAAGATGTGCCCATATATTTAGAATGATGACAGATCAGAATATTTGGCTAAGTGTATCAGTCAGTGTCTCATTTTTCAAAACATGAAAACTCCAATGTGCTACTGTAAAAATGCTGTGCTATTTATAGATAGATTATACTTGCTAAATGAATTTCTGTCCTGGCTTGATTATCTGCCTGTCTGTCTGTCTGTCTGTCTGTCTGTCTGTCTGTCTATCTATCTATCTATCTATCTATCTATCTATCTATCTATCTATCTCATTCATATTTCAAAATAATCTTTTGTTATATCCTAAGTTGGGTAATGAAAACTTCTGGCTGATTCCTTTTTTCTTTTGCAGGTTCTGTTTGCCATTCATGCAACTCACATTCCTTTTTCTTATTGCAACATTGGACACCAACATCTTTAGCACATAAAGAAGGTCAAGTACAGAAATCTATAGCCCTGACTACCCTTGGTTCTGTCTGTACCAAGAGGTGTAGACAAGGCCTTCACTGAAGGGGAAAGGGGGAAAAAACAACACTAGGTTTCCTAACCCAGCTGAGGAGCATTTAGGGAGAGAAAAAAACAGGTATAATATGGGGGCATTTTCAGGACATTGGAATTGTCCTGAATGACGTTGCAATGAAGGATACAGGCTATTATATATTTTGTCATAAAAGACAAAATTGTGTGGGACAAAGTGTAAACTATAATGTAAACTATAATCCACACACACAAAAAACCATTGGGGAAGACAGAAAAGCAGCAGTTACTCCTAAGAGGTAGAGACACTCCTGGTTCTGGACTTCTCTGCAGGCCTTTCTTGGGCTATTTCTCTCCCACACTCACAAAAAATGCAGAAATATTTTGAAAATAGCCTGGCTTATCTGAATAAACTGTCAACCTAAAGAAAAGAAAAAGGAAAGGCAGTCTTCAACTATTATCTGCTCTGTATGGGATGCCAACCCCACCTCAGTAGGGACCTGGCTTGGGGACAGTAGGATTAGATAGTGAATGAATAAAAGGTATTCTTCATTGTAGTTCACCTCTAGATAGCAAGTGATTAAAAAAAGAAATGTATAAGGATGTTTAGAAATAACCAGATCAGATTCCAGGTAAACGCATTACTGCTGTTACACAGTGACATTTTACTGATTTTCCCAGGACTGTGCTTGTAATCTATATGTTTTAAAGGTATTTAAATTTGGAGGTGATCATAGCTGAAGGGATAAAGTTTCTCCCTGGAACCCTGCCTACTTTGCTTCTTGGAAACTTTCCCCAGCCTGCCTGACAGCTCTGACAGGCTGCTGTGTTCCTATGCTGGGGTCTGAGCTGTGATTTGGTGTGTGGGGGCGGGGGGATGGGGGGTGAGCTGTTGCTAGAAGGTGCTGGGCACAGTAAGTAAAATAAAGACAAAATGGAAGAAATGCTTTTGTGACCCAGTGTTTTTGAGACTACACAACTCTTATCAGTTATGACTTACTAAAGCCAGCAGGCCTTCAGAGGAGTACCTATTGTATCACTTGTGCAAGTGTTAGAAACACTTTATTTCAGCCCCACCAAGTGGAAAGATAGCGTGATTGGGCTATTATTTTTAAGAATAATATCTTCTCTTAGGAAATCAAAATTATAAATTATTTCTACCTACATTACCCTCTGACTACCCTTAATATACAAAATTATATATTTTTCCAGGAAATGATCCTTGTACCTTTAAAATATTTCCTTTTTTTCCTTGTCACTCTTTATTTGCTTTTTTCGTTGTTGTTGCTATTGTTATACTTCTGGATCTGTTTAACCAAATTGTCTCTGAAATTGTCTTGGCTGGTGCTAAGAGTCTGTTGGTTTGCTGTTTATACTTATGAAGTAGTTTCTTAAGTCCTGTTAATGTCATACATCAAATTTTAAATTCCTTTACTCACTACTTTAGAGATAGAAACCATTACTATTTGGGTGTTTTGTGGAGGCTGCAGGAATGATGGTTCTGGGGGTATTGGGGCAGTAGTGGTGGTGGGAATGGAAGCAGGGGCAGCAGTATTGCATTCACATTTTAAATTACATGATTTCCTTTGCCATGTCATACTTTTGCTGTTGTTTCTTTGTAGCTGATGGCTGGAAAATTACACTGATTATGAAACTGTTTTTATTCCGGAAGCTACAGAGTCATTTAGTATAAGGCTATAATCCTCTTCACAAGCATAACTTTCTGCACTATACTGTAAATATTGACATGCATGGCTTTATATTTCTCCTCAACAGTAAATGTGTTTAAAGTACAATAAAATATTACATAGAAAACAATCATAGAAAAAGAATATTGAAATTCTTGTGTCCGAGACTACTGTTGGGATTCTCCCCATCTCTCACTGGTGTTCCTCTTTACTTCTTGTCTCTAATCCCCCTTCCCCCAAACAAACAAAAAACCCCAAAACTCTAAATTGTTCAAAAGGATCAGAGAGAGTTAATTATAGTGATATGCAGCAACTAGGATGATCCTAGCTGTGGGTCTGTCCCGAAGCCTACAGAAGGTTCTTATTTCATAAGCAGAGATAATTTGTTTTTCTCTGTGTGCCATATGGTTTTGCAACTGCAGAGATCAAACAGATTTGTGGATGCAAACTTCAGTTCTGTATGTAAAAAGAAATTGTTGTGTGGAGATTTTCATAATGTGTTTGAATCACTGATGCCAACCAGGTCTGTTAGAGTCAAGGATCCCTTGTCAGTTCTGTAAGCAACTATGTATGGTGGTTTTTATTTGCCTTGGACTTTGAAGAAAACTTTGGAAAGGAAACTTGGAACACAAATTGTCAACTGGAATGCAATGATTATTTGTTTTATATAAAGACGATTAAAACCAGGAATCATTAGCATGAAAGAATAATGGTTCTGAGACTTCCCAGGTGGTCTCTGGAAAAGATTGGAGTTTTTTCTTGATCAGAGAAGTTTTAATTACACTAATTTATTTTGGAATTAATTGTTTGGGGCATAGTCCTTAGAATTAAGAGTTTGAATTTCTTGATTGCAATTTTTTTTAAAGGGGAAAAAGAATGTAAGTTTGTTGATGATTTCCCCTTGTTTTTACTGATTATATATATGTGCTCTGTCCTGCCAGTTATATTGTGTGTAATTTTTAATACAATGCTAAGTTTATCTAAAGTTGATGCATATTCCCTGGTTCCTTTATTTTCTAATTACAAAATTTTGCAGTGTATCCCAATTATCTAAACTATCACCATTTATGGACATAAAATTTGATAGATTCTAAGGCTCTCTCTTTGCTGTTAATATCCAGTGCCCCCCAACTCCACAATCCTGAAAATCTTAGGTAAAATATTAATTCCTGGAGGGAAGCTTTCAGGACCCTCACACCCAGCTTCTTATCACGCTTAGGTTTTCTGGGCACATTCTATATATATGTCTCTTGGGCAGCAGCCACCACATTTGTAATCAATGAATTCTTTAATTTTGGTTAACCTGGCTCCCCTGCTGTTTATCTGGCTCCAAGAAGCAGGAACTGTTTCTGTTTTGTTTTCTGCTCTGTGCCCAGCTCCTGGCTCATAATGGATGCTCAGTAAATATTTGTTGAATAAATGACAGTATAGTTTGTATAAATCATGCTTACTTAGTATGTATAATATAACTTTTTTCCTTTAATTTTCATATTGAGCATCTTCCAGAATAGCAGTTGTGGCTTTTTAAAAAAAAATGACTACATACCTTCTACTTACATGCATTCAAAGGATCTGGTGCCTGGATATCCAGATGTTATTCCTGATTTTTTTTTTTTTCACTTCAGCCTGTGCACAGCAGTTATTATTTTGCTGTTTCCTGGGCAATAAGCAGACAGTAATGAATTTCCACATAAACCTTACAATGTGTGTTTCATCTTTGTTGGTACAGAGAACAAGACCTGAGATTGCTCAAAAAGTATAGAATCATAGAACGTGAACTCTTAGAAATCATGCTATCCAGCTCTCCCTCATTTTATGTCTGATAAAACCAAGGGCATAGGGAGTTTACTTGGCTCTGCCCAAAGTAAAATTACTAGTTAGATTAGTTAGTGTTTGAGTAGGGTTGAGAACAAAGTCACCTGACCTATGTTTAGTACTTTTTCTGCTACAAAAATCTTTGTGTTTGGCAGAAAGTCAGTTTTTCTGTTTATCAAAACTTTAGTATGTTAGTGCATACCAAACATTCATGAATGAATTCTCCGTAAATATGTATTTTACTCTTTCAGGCACTGGTAATAAAGGTACTCAACATTCGATAGCACAAAGCACTGTGTCCTACATAACTCATTTGATCCTTATAACAGCCCCCTGAGGTAGATGTATGGATGGGGAGATTGGAATTTAGGCAATGTCATTTATCTGTGCTTCCAGTGTTGCTAAGTAGTATATCAAGGATCTTCTAACTGTAAGTGAGCATTCTTTCCAGTATGCTATAGCTGCCTTATGCTCTTTGAGGTGAAATTGGTGGTTTGTTATGTGTATGTGTATATTATTGGCACTGGGTTTTCCCCATTGGATTGTGGAAACCTTGGGTTAATCCAGATAAATGAATGGGAAATATTTTTTAGCTTTCTCTAATGCCTGATATGGTCTTGTGTTTGAAGTGAGTCTCAGATTTTCTTAACTGACTTGAGTTGTCCAACTGTTAAGTGACTTAGATGGAGAATTTACCACATTCTGTTTTCTTCAAGTGTGCAGCTTGGAAACTAAGCTTAGGCCAACCACTTGTACAGACATTCTAATCACATCTCATTCTTTAGTGGAAGGGTATATGGCGGCAGAAAAATCTACACCCATCAAAGCAAATCCTCTAAGAACCAGTGAACTCGGCTTTTGAATGTAGAAATAAACCTGCCCCCTGGTATAGGAAGACAATGTCAGATGTCCCCCTTCTCCTTCAAAACGAAAGCCTTGTCTAGGGAACATTTTCTTTGTGAATGAAGGAAATAAGAAATAGGTTGTTTTGTACATATAAATATCTACAAGTAGATATTATACTGGAAAATGAACTTTGCGAGTTTTTCATTTTGGAATGTTGGTTTGGGATAGATGAAAGTTAATAGTCTTTCCTAGAAAACTTAAGCAAATGTGTATGGAATGGAATATGTCATCTATAGTTGGAAGATGCAAACTTTGTATCCTAATAACTGGATACTTTGCTACTGGCAGGGAGAAGAAAATCAACAAAAGAGCAGGAGAGAGAGGAGAAAATTGTTAGGGCAATATTGTTGGGTAGGTAAGAGAGGATTAGTCATGATTAACTGAGTTATATGTACACTTCATACATAGAGCAGATGCCAAGGATAAAAAAAAAAAACACCACAAAACCAAAATATAGGGAAATAATTTGCTGTAATGGGCTGAAAATCTTCTTCTTAAAGGCCTTTAGTTCAGTACAGAGAGGAATAACCCCCAAAATTTTGCCCAAGCATTTGGTACCAATAAAATTAGAAAGGTCTGAGCTAGCTATTAACAATGTGACAGATATTTAAGGTTTTGTTTCTGTTATTAAAGAAAATGTTTTTCTTTTTCTTTTTTCACTACCAAAGATGGAAACACACTGATACCTAATGATAAAAATGTGCTCTTTTGTAGTGTGATTCTGTCCCAGGTTATTCTTATTCATTGATTTCATTCTGGTGATTTCTTTCTTGTTTAGCAAAAATGGTGGTGAGGGTAGTTTATGAGATTCCAGAATAAGATTTTTTTGGGAATATTTTAAATGGAATTTTCTTGTAGGTAGCTACACACACACATTTGTGTACTCTTTTATAGTGAAGCAGTATACTACATATTTGCCCCACCCCTCCAAAAAGCTCATTTTGCAATGTTTTGGCTTCTAAAATTTTTCTGAGTACAATGTTCAGAATCTTCTACCTTGGGTCCATGGTACAGGGCTTTGTGAAATATGTGACAAGCTTCTCATTCAGGCCAGCTTTCTGTGAGCCTTCAGCATGGGAATTTCACTATGCTCTGTGTTTCTTATTGGGCAGCAGTCTTGCTGAAATAAATAGGATTTTGTGTAATTGAGTTCATTGACACTTTGCCGAGAAAGAAATAATTTGCTGTAATGGGCTGAACAATTATGTGCCAAGAATTGTGTGGTTGCTGGCTTACACTTAGGCTACTATCCTGAAGTAGTTTATTAAACTTCCATTTCAAAGATGTGTTAGTCGTCATGCCTGCATAATATTATTTAGCTACCTTAATGTGGTAGAAACTTGTTGGTTGTCCTACCCTATCCATATTTTCTTACCCCATAGCCCATGATTTGTTTGGGGATTCCTGTGATTCTGGAGAAGTTGACTCTGCTTCTGGCTCTGGGCCCTGGGCAAAACCAATAGGTTTTCATTTTTTTCTTGCTTCAGTGATTGGCTCAAGACTGAGGTATGTGATCTAAGCCACTCCAGTAGGTCAGCTTCAAATTTTGCTTGCAATATTGGGACAAAAATACTTTTCTCTCTTATTAGATGTTGAGGAGGAGTCTTGGCAGCTATCTTGGGGCCACAGGTTTGCTATCCTAAGGATGAAGCCAACACTAAGGAAGGCAGAGTGGAGGGATGGAAGAAACCATGCCCTTGTTAGGAGGTAGTTAGGCCTGGCCTGAAGCCACCCTTCCCTCTGGAGTTTTTAGTTAAATAAACCAGTTACATTTATTGTTTAAACAGCTTATTATCTATTACTTAAAACTAAAAGCATCCCGATGGATGCCTACCCCACTCCCCCCTTCTTCCTTTCTACTGGGTATTGAACCTGGGACTTCAACCATGGGTAGCAGGCACTCAACCACTCAGATACATCCACTCTCTTCAATGCCTTTTCTTAAACTTTCCTTTTTAACTAAACTACTATTTTTGCTACTCTCCTATATACTGCCATATAAAAATTTCCCGTTCTCTTCTGTTCTTTTGCACATGCTGTTTCCTCATGCTACAAAGCTCTTCTTTATCTTCTATGTCTACTGAACTTCTATATGACCTTGAAGATATAAATGAAATATTATGCCTCTGTGAAACCTTTGTAGCTCTCTCAATTTTCTGGCCCTGTCCTCTGTATTTCCTTAGTACTTTTTGTATAATCTCAATCTCTATTCGCTTTCAATATAGTTGTTTAAAAATGTCTCCCCCAATAGCTTTTTTTTTTTAATATTTATTTTATTTATTTATTCCCTTCCTTCTTGTTTTGCACTCACTGTCTGCTCTCTGTCCATTCACTGTGTGCTGTGTTGGCTCATCTTCTCTTTAGGAGGCACTGGGAACTGAACCTGGAACCTCCCATGTGGGAGAGAGGTGCTCAATTGCTTGAGCCACCTCAGCTCCCTGATTTGTTGTGTCACTTGTTGTGTTTCCTGTTTGTATCTTCTTGTTGCATCATCTTGTTGAGTCAGTTTGCCGCACCTGCCCGTCACACCACCTTGCTATCTTGCTCCTCTTCTCCATGAAGCACAGGGAACG
>PVKH010043172.1:0-10747 GCA_004027955.1 Chaetophractus vellerosus | reverse complement strand
AAAAAATTAAATTAAAAAAAATCTTCATTTAATCAGTGAACACATGCTAAATAATGGAGTGTTTTATGTCTTGCTTTGGTATAAATTTATTCCAGACTATCCCTACATATCAAAATATTGTATCTAGGATGTAATGACTAGATTTGTTATAATTGTTTTGAAACTGTGAAAACATAGGAAAACATTTTATATAATCAAGAAGTATACATTGGAAAGAAGTGAGACACTAAACTGATTTTCAGAGGGACTACTATTTTTCCATGTGATAAAAAGAGGAAGATTAAGGATGGTAAGAATTTAACATTTTGAAATAATTCTTCCTTACTTAATGATATTTGTAGTGCAGCATTTGTAATTTAAATCATGTGCAATGTGTTTCTTTATAAATGGAGACTTTTCAAATCCATTTCTCTAGCTGTTGTCAATACCTACAGAAACTTAGCCATGAGCCTTTGATCTCTCAAAAGGTCCAAGAACAGATGGGCTATCTTAGGAATAAGCTTGGTGAGGGGAAAAGGGACATGATCTTAAGGCCCAATCACAGTGTCTAAGGAGGCACAGAGAACTATGGCTCTATTTGAGTAGGTTTGCTACTCAAAGGCTCTGACTCAGTGTATAAAACTAGGGCATAAGTACCTCAAGGTCAGTGTTCCTTAACTGTGGGAAGGGAAAGGTGGCATGTTAGAATTCCCTGAGCATGTCTAGCCATTCTTACTTCTCCAGAGATTCATTTCTCTACCAGTTGCTATTCATAAGTTGGTTATTTATTGTAAGAGAGAGAGAGATTCCTTGTTCATAACCCACTGGTATGTTAGAAAAGAAAAAAAAAATAAAGCTGATAAGTATTGGTCTAGTCACTGGGTAAATGAGTAGCCAGAGGAGTGGCATGGGTTATAATAACATTAGAGTTGCAGAAGATTATTCTGGTTTGAAGCAGATCTGTATCTTGAGTACATCACCCAAGAAGAAAGAATTGGTGAATACAAGAAGATACTGGGCCCAGGATGAGAGCTCTGGCTAGGATCAGTTCCCAGCAGTTATTTTCTCAGGAAACAAAAGCTTAAGCCTGATCTTAGAAAAGTATACTGGATTTGGGAAGAAAAGGCTGAGGATAAAAGGTCTTCATGCCAGGCTCAAGACAACAATCTAATTCCCAGTTCTCTAAATGTTGGGAATGGGTCCTAAAATATACTTCTGGACTTGGTTCCAGTTAACTTTGGAGCTAGATATAACTGATTCAGTAAATTGAAGATAGCTGAGAAAGGCTGGAAGAGGCAGAAACTGAGAGATAAACAATATAAAGACCTGATTATAAATCATTATTGTGACCAAACAAAATCTCTGGGCAGTAAAATAATATTGGAAAATGCGTGAAAGGTAAAAAAAAGAAATACTGCCTGCTGTAGGAAGTTGCCTATGTAAAACATTCCTGGAGGTCCCAAACAATGAAAGAAAATAAGCAAAAATGGAAAAAGTTGACCAGATTCAAAACGAACAACAAAATCATCCTTCTTCACAGACAACATGATTTCTTATATAGGGAATCAGAGATACTCTAGAGAGAAATGACTAGAACTAATAAGAGAATTCAACAATAATATTAAATACAAGATAAATACATAAAGTACAAGACCAAATAGGAAAATAATAATAATATGTCATTATTCCATTCATAAAAGAAATCATGACCATTAGGTATGTAGGGGAAAAAATTAACAAAAGATGTGGACAACATGTGTGTCAGTTTACTAATAACAGATGAAAGCAATATACCAGAAATGAGTTGGCTTTTACAATGGGAATTTATTAGGCTCTGAGGCTGAGAAAAACGTCCAAATCAGGGCATCATCGGACAATGCTTTCTCCCTGAAGATTGGTACAGAGAGGCATGTGCTGGTCTCTCCCTTCTCTTCCCGATTTTGTTGTTTCTGCTTCTGGCTTCCTTTCTCCCCAGTTCCCTTGATTTCAGCTCCTTGCCCTCATGGCTTTCTCTCTCTGCTCCTGTGGCTTTTTCTCTATGTATCTCTCTGTATTCATCCCATTTATAAAGGACTCCAGTAAAAGGACCAAGACCCACCATGGAACCATGCCCTACTGAAGAAACCTAATCAAAAGGAGGTCTTACTTACAAAAGGTTTACACCACAAGAATGGATTGATCCTAAGGATATGATTTTTCTGGGGTCCCTAAAAGCCTGTATAGAGAAACTCATATGTAACATGAAGAAGACAGACCTAAAGAAATGGAGTTATATACATGTAATATCATACAGATGCCAATTATTCTGTCTAATCTCTAAATTCAAGAAAACTCCAACCAAAACTGAAAGAGGGATTCCATAGATCCATATATCTTGAAGAGTAAAGAAAAGCCAAGAAAACTTTAAAGAAAAATAAGGTTAGAGATGGAGAGGACTCATTCTACCATATACCATAAAGCCATAGTAGTTAAGATGATGTAGTATTGGCACAGAGGTAGACAAATAGATCGATGATACAGAATAGATGCTCGGAAACAAATCAACACATATATGGGAGATTTACACAGGGCTGCCACATTGCACAGCTCCAGAGGATGCCGCTCACATTGTATTCTATGTACTTTTGGATTGCTCCATTCAGATGGATATGAAGGTGACAGGAAGCAAAAGATTAACTTTTCAATGAATTGTGGTAGAAGTAAGGATTGACTATTCATGTGGAAAAAGATGAAGTTAGAACCTGATCTCACACAATACAAAAAATTAATTCTAGATAAATTTATGGCTTTAATAAGGAAAGAAAAACTTTAAAAACTTTAAAATTCTAAAACATATATATATGCTTTATAACATTGGTGTATAGAAATCTTCTTAAAACACAAATAACACCAAAACAATGTTTTGGTAAGTGTGACTATATTGAAGTTAAAAACTTCTGTATGACACATGACATCATGAACAAAGAGAAAATTCAAGAAAAAGAACAGAAAGCATTTGCATTATATATTTCCTATGAAAATATGATATCTAAAATAGTTAAAGAATGCCTATAAATCAATAAGAAAAAATATAAATAATCCAAACGTCAAGAATCAGAAATACATATGGATAGGTTATTCACAAAGGAAGCAAGTCATCAAATTTGTGATAAGAAGCTCATCCTCATTAATGCTCAAATAATTTAAATTATATTTCATACCCAAAAGATTAGGAAAAATGAAATAGTTTATAATTCTAACTAATTCTGATTAGTTAGAATATGGACACATGGGAATTCTCCTGCATCATTAGTGGGAGAGTAAACCGGTATAACGCTTTGCAAGGCAATTGTCAGTATCTGGTAAAATTAAAGTTGTACCTCCCTTATGAGCCAGCAAATTTACCTTAAGGTATCTACCTTAGAGGAACTTGAACAAGGACACAAGAAATCATGCAAAAGCTCTTTATCATGTACCATTTTTAATAGGAATAGTTTAAGCCATCTAAATGTCCATTGATGGGGGAATGGATAAATTGCTGTATATTTATATAATTAAATATTTATGTACTGTATAATTACATGATTGCCATATTTTTTTAAACAAATCAGAACTACATTTATATACATGGAAAAATCTCTAAAGAATAATATTGATTGGAAAAGAAAAATGCATGTCATAAAGGATATATGTTGTATGGCATCACTGTAAAATTTCAAAACTCAGAAAAAAAAATGAACGTTGCAAAATTGCATGTTGTTTTTATATGTTATAATGAGATAAAATGGTCTAAAACATTATATGCTAAATTCAGGATAATATTCTTTTCTTTAGAAAGTGAGAGAGGAATGAGATGGTGTGCCTTTAACCAAATATATATTTTGGTTCTAGTTTCAAAATCTGAAGGAAGTATAGCAAAATATTAGCATTTATAAATTCTGGTTTGGTACAGTACATGAGTATCTGATATGTCCTTTTCTAATATTTTAGTATCCTTGAAATATTTGGCAAAATAGGGACAAAGAAGGAAAGAAAAGGGGAGGGAAAGGGAAGGGAAAGGAGAGAAAGAGAGGAAGACAGACTTGGTCTTTGGAGAGAGTCAGCTCTGCAATTCTGGCAGCAACTGTGGTTTAGTAGAGAGAGCTTGGCTGTTGGCTCAGGTTGGCTTATGTTAATTCTAGCTTCTATGAACTTGAAAAAGTTAATTATTGGAGGACTCTGTTTACCCATCTATTAAATGGATCAATTAAAATTTAACTGAAACTTTTGTCTGGAGACTAAGTAGGGAAACCACATAACGTGCCCAGTGCAGAGCCCACTGCCCACCCACTACACACTGAGTGTTCCATGAATAGCAAAACCCTCTCTCTTCCCTTAAGCAGTGGGATACAATCAAGACTGTGCAGAAATTGCACCACCTGAACTCACTGGATTGAGCTGAATGCCTCCTTCTGATGTAGTCTCTTTTTTCACTTCAGTAAAAGTAATTTTGTAAAGAGATTAAATGCCTTTGGCATGAACAAAGATGTAGACTATAGAGAAAATTGTAGGGCTTCAGTTTCCACCAAGGTATCCATTAAAAGGGAAGGTGAGGAAGTTCCCATGGCTCAAATCACTCATTCAAGGAGATCATGGCACAGGCCCTTCACCTTAGTTGTTAATGACCTTACTTTGCAGTACTGAATGGAACACGCAGTAGGGTCAATTGCAGACTCAATGACAAGAATTAAAGTCCAAAGCTCCCTAATGAGATCTGTGTTTATTCCTTGTGGTTCAAGGAACACTGTGGTTAATAGTTTACAGCCTGCAGGGTCAATCTCCTTGGAGAAGCAGAGTTAAGTTAGGCATTCCCTGGGCTGTATAAACAACACTGTCTATAGTAGGAAGCTTGACCCTCTTTTATCATGCCAGAAAGTTCTTGGAAGGCAGCCACTGCCTGATATTTATGGTTCCATAAGCTTTTGACTCTGAAAAGCCCCTCATTCTGGAAAATGACCACTGGTCAGTTGCTACTGCATGAGAGATAGAATAAAAAGTCACTCTTTAGAAGGACAAAGAGGACAAAGGGGAAAGCTCATGAGGCTAAGCATGTGGAATGTGTGATGTCTACCTTTGAATAAATCTATATGTAGGTTTAATATATACATAGCAAATGCCTGTCTATTAAGTTCCACACACAGATATCAAAAAAGCAAAACAGACGTTAAAAATGATCTACCTTTTCTTCATATAAAAAGAAAATTTTATTTGTCAAAACAGTGGGGTAAAATAGTCTAAATTCACATAGGCTTCAGGCCCAATATAAACTCACTGTCTTGGGCTTATTGGGCTGAAAGGAACCTAGAGAGGTCTTTCATACATTTCTCTTTTCTCTGCACAAAAATAGGCAACCCAGGCAATTGTTTGCCCTCTTATTTTTTTTTTTTTAAATGGTGTGTGTGTGGGGGGAAATGTGGGGAATTCATGAACTTCTTTGGACATAAATGTCCCCCTGTCTTAAAGCAAAAAGAGTCCTCCATTTTGAAATTCATTAGCACTGTTTCTAAAGATTTTTTACAATTAAGCATAAAGAATCACATAAGACATCTAATAACTGAATCAGTGGTTGTGATTTGTACATTTTCTAAACATCCTATCTCCAAGGTAACCTATTTCTACCTGACAGCTGGAGAGGCTGAAAAGAAGTGAGAAGATAGACATGATGAAGTTGCAGCCAAGAATGAGGTGGTCACCAGTTGATGGATCAATCCCGACAAGAATAAGACAATTCATAGAAATCAATGTCACTGACCTGCAGATGCATCTCAGAATTGCTGCTGCACTAGGGGTGAGTTGCAAACACTATCTTGTGTCTTTCAATAACCCTAGCACCCAATAGTCATATTAGAAACTACCTATGAAACCTGAAATTCATGATAAAATGTCACCTACAGACCTTCAACAGGTTAGGCAGGCCTAAGAAATCCAGGCAGGCAATAAAGAAATCAGAGTTGTTTTGCTAGAAATAACTGGTATTTTGCTCAGAGTTTCTGATGTAATCCAGGGAAGAGATGGAATTGCCTATCCAGGAGTATTTGAAAACATCCAACCTACCTGCACATCGATGGTCTCACCTGGGAGGAGACCCAAGCTTGAACAGAGCTGTCTGATTATTATGGGTCCTTACAAGATGGAAACCACCCTGGGCCTGGTCCAGCCTAGTTACTACATTCAGCACTTGTGGTAGGTTAAAAGGTATCAGGTGTGATGGTTAAGTTCATGTGTCAACTTGGCCAGATTAGGGTGTCTAGTTTTTTGGTCAAGCAAGCACTGGCCTGACTGCTACTGTGAGGATATTTCATGGACTTAAATCATCAGTAAGTTGATTGCATCTATGACTGTTTACATCTACAATCAACCCCGGAGATTGCCTTCGATAATGAAAGAAATCTTATCCAATCAGTTGAAGGTGTTAAAAGGAGAACTGATGGTTTCAGCGTCAGAAGAGAAAACTTCGATTTCTACTTCAGCCAGCTAGCTTCTCCTTGGCAATTCATCAAAAACCTTCAATGGAGTTCCCAGCTTGCAGCCTGCCCTATTGAATTTGGACTTACCCATCCTCACAATTGCGTGAGACAGTCCTTATAAAAATCTCATAATGCTTACATAGATAGAGATGGAGATGGAGATGGAGATAGAAAGATATAGAGATAGAGATAGAGAGAGACAGAGATACAGATGGCTATCCTGTCAGTTCTGTTTCCCTAGAGAACTTTGATATTCCAGGCAAGGACATCTGACTGCAACTCAGTTCCAGGCCAAAGGAGCTGTACAATTAATGGATCTTTACATATGTTGGCCCTTTCCTGCCCCTAGTCAGGTTCCACTACTCTTTTGCTCCTTCCTACTGTCTTGCCCCACCTTCCTATCTTTTGCCTCACCTCCCACCTCTGCTACCAACACAGCAGGAAGACACAGAGCTCTAATTCTGAGAGAGCTGGGTATCCTGGAGAGAACAGGGGCTGCAGAGGCAGGATACACTGTAACACCAGCTCCTTTTACTAGCAGGCTCTTAGTAACATTTAGCTGGACACTAGGCTAAATATGGCCACTTAAACAACACATCTCCATGAGAAGGACTATTATTATTTCCACTTTAAGGATCAGGAAACCAAGACTTAGAGAAGCTAACTTATTCAAGTATATGCAGTGAATTATTGCTAGAGGTGGGATTCTAAACCTGGGGATATTATCTCAAAATGCACGCTCTTAATACCATATTCCACTGTCCACATTTGGCATAACTTTGTGACTTACTAATTATGAAAACTTGAGTCAATCAGAGTCTCTCTGAATCTCAATCATCTTATCCATAAAATAGGGTAATTATCCTTTTCTCTTTATTCAGAAAAAAATATTACTAAGCAATGTGAGGTACTGGGCTTCTTACTGGGATATAGAAGTGAAAAAAAGAGGTGGGAAGGGAGATGGAAAGAATGAAAAAACAAAACCAAATTAATATGTGGGAAAAAAACCTATGAATAAAATAAACAGTGGGATAATATAACCCAGTTATGCATGGTGGGCATTAATTTAGATGGAGTGTTCAGGGACAGTCTCTTGCAAAGTTGATATTTGACTCGATGAGACCTTAAAAATAACAATGTGCCATCCCTATGAATTCCATTTCTAGTAGTGGGCACACTGTGTGCAAAAGTCCCAAAGCAGGAAAAGACTTGGCATGTTGGAGGACCAGAAAGAATCAGTGAGTCTAGAATAGAATAGGCAAGTAGGAAAGTGAGTGGCCAGGGCCTGGAGGGTTCTAGAGGTAATTCTAGGGAGTTTGGTTTTTATCCCATCCTGTCCTGTCCTGCCCTATCAATTGAATACTTTAATCAATGGGAACAAGAAAGATCAGATTCCTATAAACTGTAATGGGAAGTCTCAGAGGTAGAAAGTTTGTAATGTAGAAACTGAGTGATATGAGTGTGAAAATGCTTTGGAAAAGTTAAAGTTTTAGATTAATTTAAGATATTCTTGTCTGTTGTTTTTATCTTTTTTTTTTTTTTTTCGCTTTTGTCTGGTTTTGTCTCTGTCCTCTATTCCATTGGAGGAAATATGTGGACTGAAGTGAAAGGCAGTGAGAGGGGTCCTTATTCTCAGGAGTCTTGAAGGTGTTGTGGTGCTGTAATGCCAAGCCATTGAAAAACCTTCATTCATTCATCCAACAAATTTCCTCTGAGTGTCATGGAAGTCACTGTGCATTGCCTACCTGATACCACTGCCCCTGGTATTCCTTGCTAATGGCACCACGATTTGGTTTGTGACCTCTCAGCCACAAACAGTATCCTTAGTCCCACAATTTCCCAGATTCCTTTCCAGGTAGGGAAGACCATATGGCCCAGTTCTGGACAACTCAGCTGCTGTGTTATAAAACCCATCTGGGCAGCCATGTTTTCCTGGTCTGTGGCAGCCATTGACTGTGCACGGTAGGGACACTTAGGCAGACTTGATCCTGGGACATGCAGGACTCCTCTGAGAAGGGATTTTGCCTGAGGGCTTCCTGATAAGCTTGCCAAACTGGATTGCAGTTTAGAGTGCATCAACCCAACTATCCTTCTCTTTGTCTTTCACTCAGAGCCAGACTTGCATCTTCTGGCTCTTCTGGCTCCCTTCCCATTTTCTGTCATAGGCAGTCAGTCCTCCTTATAATATTTTCATGTTTAATACTGCCTTGGCATCTGCTTCTCAGAGGACCTAGTCTAACAGAATGATAAAGTTTGCTCTATGTTGTTATAAGAAAATCTCCAAGAGATATTAAGTGGGAAAAAAAATGTCAAAGTTCAGAACAGTATGTAAAATGTGCTATCTGTTGGGTTAAAATGGAGAGAAATGAGAATATGAATGTATATTTGCTTTTATGTGCATATACAGTGGTTATTTTGGGGGTATTGGCAACTGGGAAGGAAGGCAGAGGAAAGTTGAGAGAGGGAGATATTTTTTAACCATACACTTTTTAATACTTAGCCATGTGAAGATACTACGTTTAAAAGATTCAATGTTTTAAGAGAGTACTGCAGATTTTCCTGGTTCTTATTGCTCTGGAACTTGTGGCACATAGTCTCAATAAAGCTTTTTTGTAAGTCTTTAGAAGACATCAATTACTCAACTCAGTTGTATGCTAGAGCCCCAAAGCAGCCACACTCCTTGTGAAGCTGTGAAAACCATTTAACACCCTTCTAACAAGATTCTACCACCACTCACAGTACAACAGCCACATCAGCAGAGCCTCCATTCAGAATCGAAAGCTGACATCTTCTGAATTGAATCCTGCCTAAGTTTAAGCATGTGGTCATCCAACCTCAGATACTAACCCATGAATCCTGAAGATGGCAGATTTAGATAGACCCATGATGACCCCAGTGAATTTCCACCCAAAGAGCAGCCTGTTTAATAAGAGGCGCCGCTGTCTCCCCTGCTGGGCACATTATCGGCAGCTATAAGATGGGCTTTCTCATCTACCCCAGACCAGTTTGAGAGATTACGATATTTGTAGGAATGGGGGTTAAGTTATTAATAACAACTCTTTGTTACAGGCTTTATAAGTGAAGTATATTTCTGAGATTTGAAAAAAAAGTCTTTGTGAATTTGTGTGCCATTTCACACTTGGATTAGCAAGAAAAATTATTTGAGCATGATTTGAGAAATATAATAGTAACTCACTATATTGCCAAGCTTAAATTTTTCAAAATTTCAGTATTTTAAGTAATTTTCTTGGGAACTTTACACTATACTATTGCCTCTATTTCCAAGTCCCCTCAAATTATTTATTTCGCATGTCCTCAAAAATGAATCCTGTTTAATGCAGATTGCTTGTGCTCTATAAAGCAAATGTTATGGCCAGGAAGCCATTTCTCTGTTAACTCTCATTGGAACTTTAGAGAGGTTTTCTTGGGAAAAGCATTGGTGATGAGGGCTACTCTTTATTGAGCTCCCACTCTGGCCCAGGCCCTGTGTTGGGCCAGTCCCCTGTGTTGGGGACTTTACAATTATTATCTCCAAGGTTTAGACCAATTCTATGAACTGGGTATTATTTTTCCTTTGTAGAAATGAGGAAACTGAAGTTCTGAAATCGAGTAACCAAGAAGGGGCATGTAATGATTCAAACCCAGGTCTGTGCCACCATGAAGCCCATGATCTTTCTCCTCTGAATTGCCTCACAGTACAGGTAAGGGGAAAGTACCCCTCAAAAGTACAAAGCAGATGACCAGCAAACACAAGTCTCCTCATTACTTATACTTCAATCTCTAGGCACAGAAGTCACCCCTCTGTGCCGAACTCAAATAATTATATTACATCTGCCTCTGGATCACGTTTGTGGTGGATCCAGGGAACTCAAATGGGAAAACGTCACACTTTGCACACGATTTAGGACATATTTTCAAGCAGGATTGGAACCAGGACAGGTGAGCCTAGGAAAACTGGAATCTCACTCTTTAAGGGGAGAGCCAGTCCTACCTTGTAGGAAAGACATTTCACCTAGTGTCTCTGATAGTCAGATACAGATGTTACTCTGATGCATGGAGTCTTCCTCTACCAATAGTAAAAAACAAATGTGCCAATTATTGGCAAGGTTGTTCAGCACACAGCAGGTGGCGCCACCATGGTTAATATCTCCCAGACCTTCCAAAGAAAACTGAGGAAACTGAGTTCACATGACATTAACGAGAGCTCGAGAGTTAGCACTGGAAAAGTGTTCCTTAGCATTGTTTGATTGGGACACTGGCTACCACAATATTTTGTTTTATTT
>PVKH010043170.1:0-10748 GCA_004027955.1 Chaetophractus vellerosus | reverse complement strand
ATGGAGCCTGGCAACCTGTGTACCTTCTATATATATTCTTTTTATTTTTACCGGGAGGTCCATGGGATTGAACCCAGGGCCCTCCATATGGGAGATGGATGCCCAAATATTTCAACCACATCCACCTCTCATCATAGCTTTTTGATTTAAAGTACATTTTATCTGATATTATTATAGCTACTCCTGCTATCTTTTGCTTCCTATTTGCATGGTATATTCTTCCACTCTTTCACTTTCATGCTACATGAATTTTGAATTTAAGGTGAGTTTCTTACAGAAAGCAATTAGTTGGGTTTCTTTTTTATCCATTCTGCCAATCTCTGCCTTCTTCTGGAGAGTTTATTCCATATATATTTAAGATCATTATTGATAATGTAAAACTTTCTTCTGTCATTTTGCTATTTAGCCTTTGTAAGCCATAACTTTTTTGTGAAACTTTAACTGAACAACCCTTAGCCAAAGAAGGTGTGGCTGAATACAGATCCAGTCAACCATTTCCAAAGATGTCAGGATTGGAAATACAGTTATCAATGAAGAATCTGTGAAAAGTCTTATTGTCTAATGGTTTGGACTTCTTGGAAGAGCACACAGTATATAAAGGTTCTTGCAAAATTTGTATGATCAGAAGCAATGACTGAAAAAGCCTGCAAAAGCATGAAAGGAGAATGACTTCAGGTGCAGAACCATGGAAGTCAATGTCAGGACCAAAGAGATCTTGGGCCAAGGGAGTAAGTCTACCCACATGTATGGAAAGGGCAGGTCTGCCCTGGCACGTGAAAGGGGATGGTGGTCTTCCCTGGCACTTGGAGGGGATGGACTTTGCACCCTGTTTATAAGGGATAATATCATAACCCCAATGCTCAGGGATAGTGGGGCCTGTGCATTAGTACTTCTGGAGAGCCTGCCTGCTATTTGAATGCTCAGAGAGGGTGGGGCCTATTTAATCCAGTGTTCAGGAAACATATTTCTATTGAGAAAGCACTTATAACAGGTAGGACTACTGCTCCATTCAGGCCCAGAGATCCAAAGGTCAAGCCACTGTAATGGAGTTTGCCCTGCTGGGTTTCAGATATATTTGGGACACAAGACTCTAGTTTTCCTTGCAATTTCTCCCTTCAGCAGTGGTAATATTTATCCTATTCCTCTACCAAAATTGAGTATTGGAAGCAGATAGGTTTAAAAGGTCCACAGATGGAGGAATTTTTCCCCTAGAAGATCATATCCATAACTGATCCTGATGAGACTTGATGGTTAATATTGTTTAAAAAATGACAATATTTTGGAGATGTTCTGATTGAATGAATGCATTTTGCAAGTGGAAACAACATGTCTTTTTAAAGTACACAGGACAGACTTTTGGGGATGACTCACGACCCCCCACAAAATGCATATATAAGCTTTTGGGGATGAATCATGACCCCCCAAAATGCATATTCAGGTACCAACCCCTGGTCTTGTGGGTGTGAACAAATTTGTAAATTGGTCCTTTGAAGATGTTATTAGGTAAGTTGTGCCCAAGTTGAATGAAGGTGGCCTTTAATCCACTATGGTTGAACTCCTTACAAGGAATGGAATTAGACACAGAAATAAGAAACCATGTGTAGAAGCCAGAAGTTGGAAGACAACAGAAACCAGGATAGTAAGGAGATACTGCTGCTGTGCCCATTGCCATGTAACTGAAAATACAGGGGACCCCAATGACTGCCAGATGGCTAGAAGATGCCAGCCTTATGAAGAAGCAAGCCTTTTAGCTCCCCAAAACATAAGCCATTAAGTTCCTGTTTTTAAGTCAACACGTTTTACCACATTTGCTTTAGAAGCTGAGAAACTAAAAAGGTACCCCTATTGTTTTTTTAAAAAATGTGTAGAATGCAAAGGACCTAGATTACACAAAGCATATTAAAGAATAAAGATGGAAAATTTATACTCCCCGCTATCAAGATTGAATGTAAAACCTAGAATAGTTAAGACAATGGTGTTTTAGTAAAATAGTAGAAAAATAGACAAAAGTTTGAAATAAAAGCCCATATTGCTATACTTGTCCCTTTATCATATAGCCTCCATTACAAACTAGTTGGAAATTTGGTTCTTAAAATAGATATTTTTAGGTCAATTGAATATCCATATGAAAGAAAACAAGCTGCACTAAAATAATTTTTTTAAGTTGAAAAGATTTTAATGAGGTAGCTGAGATCAAATACTAAATCCATAGAATACACAAAGGTGCTTGAGCATTTATGAACACAAGCTGCATCAGTGCCTAATAAATGCTCTTTTCCCCCAATTCCTGAGGTGCATGCAAACCTTGGGAAGTGCCTACTGCAAAGTGGGTACAGCAAGAGGCTGAAGGAAGTGACCCTGGGCAGCAGGAGAAATGAGAGGCTCTTGGGAATGGACCAGCTTTGACTGGTCCAGCAATGATGTTAGCCAAATTTGAAAAAAAATTGAGGAAATAGGCATCATTAGAATTAAGTACTGCTTTTAAAAATACACCAAATAGGGATTGTGGGAAGATGGCATCAGATTAGGCAGTAACGGCTCAAGTCCCTCACACACACACACACAAAAAAAAAACAATGGAGAAAGTGCCAAGAGCTGTCTGAGCCACATGCTTTGGGGGTCATCAGACCAGGAGTGTACTTCACAACTCCCATGAGGGTCAGGGACTGAGAGATGAAGAACCCAAAACAACAAACATGAGTTACCAACCCCCCACAGTGGCTGGGTAGGAGTAAGCTGGGATAAAACCACTGGCTCACTGCAGCTGACTGAGAGAGGAACACACATCATCCTTCCTGTCAGCTGTTACAAAGGAAAAGGAAAGGGGAGTTGGGGAACTTTTCTTCAGTGAATTCAACCAGCAGAGCCTGCTGTGTATCTCAGCTCTGGCCAGACCAAAACACAGGAAAATGGAAAGATACACCTCTGTGGAAAGATGCACTGAAGAGCTGATACATCCGATAAGGGTTTAATATCCATGATATGCAAAGATATCATACAACTCAACAATAAAAAGACAAAGAACTAAAATTAAAAATTGGCAAAAGACAATTGTTCAAAGAAAAATTACAAATGGCAAAGAAAAACATGAAAAAAGTGGTCAATATCACTAGCGATTAGGGAAATGCAAATCAATACTACAATGAGATATCTTTTCACAACTATTAGACTGGCCACTATTAAAAAGTCAGAAAAACCTTAAACGTTGGAGAGGATGTAGAGAGAGAGGAATGTTTGTTCACTGTTGATGGGCATGTAGAATAGTATAGGCACTGTGGAGGACTGTATGGCAGTTCCTAAGGAAGTTGAATATAGATTTGGCATGTGGCACAACAAACCCAGAAGAACTGAGAGCAGTGACCCAAACAGACATCTGCACACCAATGTTCACAGTGGCATTATGCATGATAGCCAAAAATTTGATACAACCCAGGTTTCCATCAGCTGATGAATGAAAAAACTAACTGTGGTGTATGCATATGATGGAATATTATGCAGGAGCAAGAAGAAATGAAGTCGTGAAGCATATGACAACATGTATGAATCTGGAGGACATTATGTTCAGTGAGGCAAGCCAGACACCAAAAGATAAATATCATAAGATTGCTCTATTATGAACTAAATATATTATGTAAACTCATGGAATTAATAATTAAAATATAGATCACCAGAAAATAGAATGGTAGAAAATGAAAAGCTAATGCTTAATCTGTGCAGAACTGGTTAAAAGGTTGTTTGTAAACCTTTGGAAATGAAGTGAAATGTTGTGAGTACATCATGGTGTTTGTGACTAGCAGAGCTATTATAAGGGTATGACTGGTTGAAAGGGAAAGTTTAAGGATATTTATATTAGTAGAAGAAAAGCTAAAGAATAACTTGGGACTGTATACCATAGTGAAACCTCATGTAAAATAAAATTATCAGTGATATTGCATATACAAGACTGTTTTTTACAAATATAAATACAAATAAACTAGAGAAGAAAAAATACATCAATAAATTGAAAATTTAGTAGGTAATTGCACATGACCCAGTTATCAATTAAACCATTTACTTGAATGGGCACTTCATTGAAAAGATTTCCAAATAGCCAATAAACATATAAGAGGTCTCTGCATCATTACTCATCAAAAATATATAATAACATCAACTAGATACCTCTGCACACTCAGCAGAATGGCTAAACTAAAAGGTGAAAATAAATGGATAATTTCAAGTGTTGAAAAATTGAAACTCTTACATTGCTGGCCAGACTGCCAACTGGTACAATCACATCTGAAGAATGTTTAACAGTTTCTTATAAAATTAAACATACACCTACCCTAGGACTGAGATGTTGAAATCTGTATGCATATTCAACAAAAATGAGTGTTTTTAACCATCAAAAAATTATGTGCAGTAACATTTGGAAATTTTCTTTGTATTAGACAAAAACAAGAAACCAAATTCCAACAACGGTAGAATGTATATACAAATCATGCTGTATACATACAATGGAAGTAATGATAAAGCTCTTTAACAATAAAAAAGGTATGAACACTGATACACAAAATAACAAGAATAAATTTCACAGACATACAAAGATGAGTGGTTATGTAGGTCTTGGGAAGGAATGCTAAGTGGTATGGAGATTTTCTTTTGGAGTAATGAAATGGTTCTAAAATTTTTTGTGGGGATGAATGCACAAAATTGTGATTATCCTAAAAGCCATTGATTATATACCTTGGATAGATCGCATGGTATATGACTATATCTCAAGAAAACTGCTTGAAAAATAAATAAATAATTGTGCAAGAATAGCCAGAAATAGCAGCTATGTACAGCAGGGGATACATAGAGATTGAGAGGTAAAGAATTTTCTTGTTTATTTGTCTGTTTATTATTATTATTGAAATATTGAAAATGCTCTAATAATGATTGAAGCGATAGATGCACAAATATGTGGATTATACCAAATACCATATACTGTACACTTTGGATGAATTGTGTGGTTTATTAATATGTGTTAATAAATTGATTTGTTTAAATAAAATGATAGAACTCAGAAAAGTGGTTAACTTTAAAGGTCACTAACCGAGAAGGGGCACAAGGAATGCTTCTGAGCTAGTGTTAATGTCCTATATCTCAAACTGGATGGAGGATTACATATAGGAAAACTCAAATATTTGTAAATTTTAGATATGTCATTTACTGAGTAACATATATACATGCAAATCATGTACATACTTGGACACAAGATGAAAGAGGCTGATTATAAATATTTCAAAATTGCATTCTATAATATTCTTTAATCATAAAGTATTTCTAAATATTAATAAAGTAATACTGTAAAAAAACTTGCAGATAAAGTGAAAATATTATGAATACACAATTCTCTACAGGAAAATTATACAACAGATAAAGACCTGAAAAGCTCTCATTTTCACTGATGATGCTCATTCTCACTGAGGCAAATGCATATTAAGATAAGATCTCATTTTCACCCTTCATATTTGCAGGATCAAAATAAAATAGAAGTATAGATCGATATTATCCAGTGTTAGAAAGAGTGTGGAAATAGGGCCAAATACAATGTTCACAAGAATATAAATCAATACAGCATGTTGTGGAATATTTTTCTTAGAAATTTAAATTTCAGGGTACTAGCATTTACAGTCACTGAATAAGTGTCCAAGCAACTATGAGCAAAATTATTCATTGCAGTACTTTTTGCATTGCAACACTGTGACATTAGAAATGAATGGTAGATAATCTAAATGCTGGCATAAGTTGAATATTTATTTCATTGTATCAAATTCCTTCCTTTGAAATATTATGTATCTATTACAACAATTAGACCTGAATACACTACATGAACAAATATCCATGACATATTATTTAGGGTTAAAAAGAAATTTGTAGAAAATTATGTAGACAGTCGAATAACAAGTATTATAATGATCTGATTTTTAGGGGTAAAGAAGCTTTCTAAATCTCATTGTCTTCCTCCTCTCTCTCCTTGTCCCTTCCTCTCTTTCTTTCTTTCCCCCATTTATACCTCCACATGGTGGTATTGATAAGAATGTCAATGGTAACAGGAAGAATTTTATTTTTACTTTACCTATTCCTAAAGTTTTTTGAAAAATCAATTGAAATATAAGGTCAAAACACCTTATTACAAAGGTCACCCCAGATGGAGGAAGCAGCACAGGCCATGATATTGTGGTAGGAGAAAAACAAGGCACATACAGCCAATCTTCCGTCAATGTCCCATTATCTTTCACCTCACTCTCAGCCCTGCACCTTACTTTCCCCTTAATACTAAATTTACATTATTGCAACCAACCATCACATCTTTTTATGCCCTATCAAATTTTACACTTTCATGCCTCTATAACGCCAATGCCCTTGCATTTTTATCTTCCATCCTCTCTAACAAAATGTTGTTAATAATTTTTTTAATAACTCCCTGTGAGATTCGGGCAAGTACCTGAATCCCTACATCCCAGATCATCAAAATTTTCTAATGATGGCAAGTGTAACCAGGGATTTCCATTTATTTTATTTATCTTCCTGACTGTCTAGGCTATTTCTATAGTGTTAGTATGACAGGCATCTATTACTGCAGATTCTACGAATCTATGTTCTATAAACCAAAGGTGTGCAATTTGACTTACAGGCTGTTTCACTGAATGCCTTTCTTTGTGCTTCTGTCATTTGTACCCATCCACTTGACACAGTGTTCACTCCTACCTAAGGATCATTATGTAATGCTAATTGTGGACTTTACCATTAGTACAGCAAATTGCATATACTATATTATATCAAGTATGAAAATCAAATAATTCATTTTAAAAGATCTTTAAGAATACATAACTAAAGATAATAGTATCTACCTCTCGGTTTGGGGAAAATGGTCATTTTCTTCATGGTTTTTGTATGTCCAAATTTCAGCAATAATCATGCATTATTTTAGTAATACAAAATTTAAAACATGAAAAATTAAATAAATAGTGCAATATTCTTCCTAAAAACATCTTGCATAACTCGCACTTAAAAAAACTTGAGGTTATTTGATGTAATATCTAGGGAACATTACTAGGGAACATTACTCTCAAAACATGGTAAGATTGTAATTAAGCATATTTTTATCTGAAATTTGGTTACTTAATAAATAACAAGTTGCAGAAAGAGAAAAAACTCAAAATACTCAAAAGTTCATAGGATTATAAATGGTTATTTATAAAACTTATAGATATTTATAACCACTTAATTTCACAGAAATCTTATATTTATGTTATAAATATATTTGAGTTCTCTGTAGAAAATTGGAAGCTATCAATAAGTCCTAATTCTTGAAGTCAACATTGATAAATATTTTATTGTCTTTATTTTCTTTCTCACACTTTTTTCCGTATAAATGTTATCACATCTTAAACACAGTTTATATCCCACATTTGTTTTTATTATGTAATCATTTTTTCATGTTAAGGAGCCTCTTTTGATTGTCATTTTAATGAATAGTGTTTAAATTTTGGCATATCCTTTCATATAATATCTACATTTTCAATTGTGAAAAACCATAGATGAAATGTTATATTAGTTTTTTTTAATATAATAACTGTGAGGAATTTATAAATTTTCTTTACAACATTTTTATTCTTGCTGATTTGGTTAACTATGAGTATACTATTCATAGATTTGAAATAGGTATAAGTGATGAAAAGGTAAAGAAAACTCTCCAATATCTAAACTTTATATTATTAGTATGTTAAAGTTTATCAAAGTGTATTTCTGTGTGTGTGGCAGCACTGGGAGTGTGAGTTGAGTAAAAAAGGCCTCTCAGCAGTTCCCTAGGTTCTCAGTAGACAATCACACATATCATCTCATGCAGTATCACAATCCGGCCATTGCTTACATGAATATGGATAGAATACACACAGAGAAACAAACACAGGAATGGTTTGTTTTATTCCTTAGAAGTATCTTCTTTTCACCCAATTTGATGGTATAGTCAAAAGTGTCATTCAAATGCATGAATGACTACTTAATGATTCTGTTTGAATCATGAAAATCATAATGTTTGCTTATTTGTCCACATGTATAACTTACAGTTAGAAATATATAAAAGACAATAATAATAAACTTGACAGGCAAACAAGAAAGTTAGGTAGGGGCTAATGGGATAGCCATAAGCCCAAAGTGAAATGTGTTCCTTCCTCTGTCCACTTGCAGGTGTAGAGATTTCACAACAGTTAACTGGTAGAATAAAGTCATGGGGTTATAATAGGTTGAATGAAAAGATAATGAACAAAAGCCAACTTTGAAATGAAAGAGATGTTCAAATTATCTAAGTATTTTAAAGCAGATATCAAAAATTACTTTAATGATCAATTACAATCAGGCTTGAAACAAATGAAAAATAGTCTCAGGAAAGAAATAGAAGAAGAAAAAGAGGAAGTAATTGGCAATTTTAGGACTGGAAAATGCCATAACTGAAGTAAAAGAAAACAAAAACTCAGTGACAGAATAATAAACAGAGTGGAGAGGCCAGAGAAAATAAAAGTGATTTTGAAGATAAAACAGAAAGAAAATGACAAAAGAAGGAAACTTGGAACATCATACAGGAAGATAAAACAAAGGAAAAAATAAAAAATGTGGAGAAAGATGATAGACTTTACTTCTCCTCTTCTGTTTTCTAAATTTCATTTAGAAGTTGAAGCAAAATTATAACACAGTTTGAGATGGTACTCAATATATGCAAAATAAATATTTGACAATTATCTTTAAAATGGGGGAGAACAAAGGGATTTAAAAGGAATTACAGTTGGGGCACTTTATTCAAACTGGTAAAAAATCAACACAAGTCAAAAAGGATATTAGTATGTATAATGTAATACCTAGAATGACCACTAAAATATCTATAAAAAGAAATAACAATCTAAAACTCTATAGACCATTCAAGTAAAAGTCTAAAAATGCGCCCAAGTAACCCACTGGATACAGAAAAAATTAGTGAAACAAAAAATGCAAGTACAAACAGAAAACCAAAAATAAATATCAGAATTAACACTGTCATATCACTGTTATGTTACAAGTAAATCGTGTCAAGTTACCAATTTAAAAAATGATATCAACAGAGTTGGACAAAATGACCCATTATATGTTGTTTACAAGAAACTCACTGCAAATATAATGATACAGGTAGGTGAAAATAAAAAGATAGAAGAAGATATTGTATGCAAACATTAATTGAAATAAATCTGGAATACCTGAATTCAAATCAGATACATTCTAAGCAAAAGCAACTACCAAGGATTAAGAAGGACATTATGCAAGGATACACAGTTTTGTCCATTAAGAACACATAGCCATTCTAAGAGTATGCTTCAAACAATTCAGCTGCAAAATAAATAAAACAAAACCAATAGGATTGAAAAGAAGCATAGACAAATATAACATTAAGGTTGGAAATGTTAACACTTCTTTATCACCAAGTAAAAGAATTACTAGAAAGAAATTCAGCAAGGATATAGGCAGATTCAACAATGCCATCAACCAGCAGTCTTAATCAACATTTATAGAACACACCATCAAATAACAGCAGCATACACATTTTTTTCAAGTACCCACAGGACATTTACCCAGATAGAAAATATACTGTGCTGTAAAACAAACCTCAAGAAACATAAAATAATTGATATCAATCAGAGTCCTAACTATAAAGGACTCAAACTAGAAATTTGTAATGAAATATAAATATATTGAACTGAATGAAAATGAAAACACAACATATAAAATTCTTGGGAAAAAGATAAAGCAATTCTGTGGGGGAAATTCATAGCACCAAATTACATTAGAAAAGAAGAAAAGTCTCAAATCAATAATCTGACTTCCAACTTCAAGAATCTAAAAACGAAGAGCAACATAACTCAAAACAACCAGAAAAAATTAAATAATTAAAGAGCATAAATAAATGAAATAAAAAATAAACTATATCAATTAATAAAAATGCTGATTCTTTGAAAATGTCAATAAAATTGATAAAACTTTAGCAAGACTGTCAAAGAAGAAAAAAGCTACAGAAAACATCAATCATTGTTGCCAGAAATAAAACAGGAATTATCACTACATAACATGGCAAAGAGATAATAAGAGAATACTATAAATAGTTTACACACAAAATATGCCAACTTGGATGAAATGAAACAATTCCTCAAAAAATCACAAACTGCCCCAACTCATCTCGTACAAAATAAATTAGTTATTAAATTCTCAGCAAAGTTTGATTTATGACTTAATCTCAGTTAAGGAAACTCCAGTCTCAGAAAGTTTCAATATGGAATTCCACAAAATATTTAAAGATTTAATGCCAATTCCCTATAACTTCTTCCAGAAAATAGAAGAGGGGGAAACACTTCCAAACTCATGTTATCAGGCTATCATTACATGAATATCAAAACCAGAAAAGTCAGACAAGGAAATTATACACAGAAGTAGCTCTATCAGGGGCATCCTAGAGCTTCTGGGAAGTGAGACTCGGGATGACTGGGCTCCATGTGAAGGTTTAACTGAACAATCTTTGCCAAAAAAAGTGTGGCTGAACACAGATCCGGTCAACCATTTCAAAAGATGCTGGGATTGGAAATGAAGTTATCTATGAAGGATCTGTGGAAAGTTCTATTTTCTAATGGTTTTAGACCACCTGGAACTGCACACAAAATAATAAGGATTTTGCAAAATTTTCATGATCAGAAGTAATGTCTAAA
>PVKH010043169.1:0-10746 GCA_004027955.1 Chaetophractus vellerosus | reverse complement strand
ACGGCGGTGGCTCGTTCCGTTCCAGGGTGGCTCCATTCCGTTTCCACGGGGGGCTCCGCTCCATGTTTTTGCGGGCAGCAGTCCTCCATGTTTTTGCGGGCTGCTGGCTTCCGCTTTCGCGGGCAGCAGCTCCGCTTTTCACGGGTGACCTTGCCATGCCCGTGGGGGCTCAGCCCTGCCCGTGGCGGCTTTTTGCCTTGCCCACGGCGGCTCCGGCCCGCCCATGGCGGCTTGCCTTTCTCAAGGCCGTCTGCCCGCTCAGAGAGGTCCCCGGGAACCGAACCCGGGGCCTCCCATGTGGTACACCGGCGAGCTCTTTATCCACTGAGCTATCTAGCCGGGCCCCATTTCAGTCTCTTTTGAGACAAATCTTATTACTCACTTTCCTGTATCTGACTTTGTAGTCAACTCATATGATTTAAATATAGTCCTCAAAGACAGAGTTTGGGTTATATTCATGTCTATATCCCTAATCTGAAGTACAGAGTGAATGAATAAATGAGGAGCTCAAATTATTGGAAACATTTTTGGTTCTCCTGATTAGGCTTTCCAGATTATAAAGTTATTTCAGCTGATACATATTTTGTTTTATAATTTTTTTTCTACAAAATCTATTAAAATAAGTTCTCAGTCTTTTCAACTAGAAGGATAGCAAATCAAAAGTTCTTGAGAATAGTGCCAATAAGTTGTAGCTGGATGCTTCTATAATGAAAAAGTATAAAAACATGATCTGTCTTAATAGATAGGATATATGTATGAAATGATGCTGAAATATATTTCTCTGTGTTAGGGTACACTGCGCTCTTTAGTGGAAGAAAACTGTTCTACTTAGTAGGCACCATTTGTACCTATGTTAATAAAAATGGACATGTGCAAGTCTTAAATGAACGCTCATTTCATCAATATGTTGTCTTTATATAATAATCTTAGCTTTCTTCTGATGTTAGAGTCTTGCTCGCCTTCCTCCTTCCTGAAGGTGGCTCAGTTAGTCAATTACAGTACATTGCAGCCTTTGGTTTTATGCCTTTCCTTGTCCTTGGCATTCTCTTTGCCTCTTTATGGTAACAAGGCTAATCCTCTCCTCAGTAAGCTCCTGTGGGACTGTGGCATTGAGGCTCTCAATAAAAATTTGAACAGTTCAACAATTTTTATTGAGTCTTGATTGAACAGCCCTTAGGGAGCTAAGCACAGAAAAGAAGAGATTGGGAAAAGTAGACAAGAACTGTAATCACTTCAGTCTAAGGACATACAGCACTATTCCAAAAGACTTGGCAATGTCTAAAATTTAGCAGCTTGGCATTGATGCAGTTCTGAGGCACAGAGAACAGAAAATTATATTTTCATTCTATTTTAATTATTAAACTCTTGAAATTACAACAGAATTGTGAGTGGTCAAAGTAAACATTCTTTTGCTTCTTTTAAGTGAAATCTTAACTTGTAAACTATAAGAAACCATGATCTATAGTAAAAGTAGGACAATGCTGGCACTACTCAAATTCTTTCAATACTACTAGGGCTTTCTCAGACCCTTCCAATCCTGATCTCACAAGACAAGAAAGTACATGGGAATGAAAGAGAGCGGCTCCAACTTCAGGAGAAGAAAGAAAGCTATAAAGGTGGACATAGGGCCCCAAAAAGAGTACCTTTCAGGCTGTTACTAGGAAACAGGAACTGAGAATTAGCAACACTAATTATTCCTTGAAGAATCAAAAGAAAGCTTACCAGAGTCTCTTGTCAGTTTGCTTTTGTTCTTAAAAGATAGGCTATCTCTCTTGCAAATCTATTAAGTATAAACAGCTTTCTGTGGTCAAATAACTCCATGGAACTCTTAGTCCACATTCTGGTGGGTGTGGGCCCATTGTAAATAGATCTCTTTAAGAGGTTACTTCAGTTAAGGTGTGGTCCCACTGAATCAGGTTGGACTTTAATCTGGAGTCTTTTATAAGCAGAGTGAAAGTCAGACAGAGAAAGTAGCCAGGAGAGGCCACCATGTACATTCCATGTAACTCAAAAGCCAAGGACCAAAGATTGCTGCAGGTGCCCCAGAATGGCACAGTCTTCTGGGAAAAAGCCTTGCTAACACCTCAATTTTTCTTTACCCATAGCTTCAAAACCACGAGTGAATAAATTCCCATTGTGTAAGTCAACCCATTACATGGTATTTGTTTTAACAGCCATGAAAATAAAACAAGCTACAATTAATATTTTTAAATATATAAATATGTGAAAAAAAGAACCCCCAGTTAAATCAGGCCTTTTAAAATAATCATATATTGAGTACAGGCTTTCACTTTTATCTAAAGGAAATTACAAGGGCACAAACATAAATTGTCTAGTTAACAATAGGTTGGGAAATATAGGATGATTGGGTGAATACCATGCAGAAAATACCATAGCATTAGTTATTAAATTGAAATAATTCACATTTCCCCCTTCTAAATGTTTTTCAATCAATTTTGAATCCAACGAAGGATAAATAGTATGTATATTAATGGCATACTTGGGGGACTCAAAGAAATGTTCATTACTGTGATGGTTTGATATTATCAATGAATTCCAAAAAGAAATATTGATTATGGGGGCCAGCTGTATAGCCCAGTGGATAAGGGCGCCGGTACACCACATGGGAGGCCCCGGGTTCAGTTCCCAGGGACCTCTCCTAGCGGGCAGACGGCCTTGAGAAAGGCAAGCCACCGTGCGTGGGGCAAAGCCACTGTGGGCAAGGCAAAAAGTCGCCACTGGCAGGGCGGAGCCACCACAGGCATGGCAAGTCACCCGTAAAACACGGAGCTGCCACCCGCGAATCACAGAGCCGAGCAGCCCGCAAAACACGGAGCTGTGCTGCCCGAAAAACACGGAGCGGAGCCGCCCGTGAAACAAAATGGAGCCACCTAAGTGCGGGACAAACCGACTGCGCAGAGGGCCAACTCGGCACGTCGCCACAAAAACGGGGGGAGACAAGAAGCAGACATAGAAAAACACAGAAGAATTGACACACAGCAAGAGCAAGCAGAAAGGGGGAGGGAGGATATGTAACCAAAAAAAAGTAAATTAAAATATATATATATTGATTATGTTTGTAAACTGGTCTGTTCCTCTGGGTGTGATACCCTTTGATTGTATTAAATTCAGACGGTTCACTTTTACTTGATTAAATTAAGATTAGGGCTTCAATTCAGCCACATCAGTAGAATGTTGAGTCCCCACCCCCTTGGTGGGTGGGCACTCACACAGAAAATGGCACAGCAGAGGAGAAAGCTTAGTTTGGATGCTGGAGCTCTGGGGAGAGAGCCAAGGCATTCACCTGGTAGTTTACAGCTGGCCTTGTGGAAAAAGCAGAGCAGCTAAGCCCAGAAAGAGATGAGCCTGGGAACAAAGACAAGCCTTATGCCAACTTACAGCTGAGATCAGAAGAAGCTGGGACCATGGAGAATTAAGAGGAAGAGGAAGCCTGAACTCTCACAGAGACTAGCAGGCATCTTGCTCCAACATGTGGGAACAGAGTTTGGTGAGAGAAGTAACTTACTCTTTAGGGACTGTAAGTTTCTATCCTAAATAAATACCATTATAAAAGCCAACAGATCTCTGGTACTTTGCAGCAGCACCACTTTGGCTAACACAATTACGCTCTCCTGCCACACAGAAGTAGAGGCTATCAATTTATTTAAAGAAATAAAGTAGAACTATCATTCTGCCATGACTCATGGATTTTGGTGTGTCACTATGAATAAGAGTTGAGGCTGAACTAATTCTGACTGACTTGCTAAGGCACCTCAAACAGTTTATATGGCAAAGTTAACTGAAGAGGCTATACCTTGTCCTAAAAGCAAGAATGACATAAAATCAGACTGATGAGCTTCAAAGATGCCAATCGGATGTCTTTCCCAAAATATAATATGATATTGATGTATATAATGGACCAATAGACTAAAGATCAGTAAATCAATATGATATTTTATAGTTAGGAAAGGACAAGTATGTTAGTTCCACAGTATCTTATGCTTTATTTTTTCTTATGTATAGTGAAAGAAAGAGAAGTATTAAGAACAGAGAAATGAAAGAAAAATAAAAATGAAAAAAGACAATTTTAATTTTTTTAACTTTTTTTTCCACATTTAGAAGGGGGAAATGTGAATTATTCTTGACTAAGCTCTGAAACAGTCCTTAGATGCTTTGTCAAATCCTTAGGGAAGCATATAAGAGAACACCATATCCAAGAAAGTCAGAGCAGCAGGGCAGTAAAACCTAGAAATCTTGGGTTCATATAATTTGAATAAATTAATGGGTTACATCTTGAGTTACAAGATATCCAGATAGCCAGAGTTGTCAAACATTTATCTTTATTTCTTTGTAATTTCACAATGACACAAAAATTTAAAATTTTTCTCTTTTCTATTGTTTATATTACTTTTCTTGGCTTTTCTAAGAAAGCAATCCATGGGAACAGATGTGACTCAAACAGTTGAGTGCCTGCTTCCCACAGGGTAGTCCTGGGTTCAGTCCCCATTGCCTCCTAAAAACAAAAATAAATAACAAGCAAACAAATGAAAAAACCACCTCAGGGGAGCTGATGTGGCTCAGTGGCTGAGCACTGGCTTCCAACATATGAGATCCCGGGTTCAATCCCTAGTACCTAAAAAAAAATTAATTAATTAAGATAAAAAGGAAGCAATCCAAATTATGAATTTGAAGTCAGGTTTGTTACACATGAGAAGAAATAAAACATATGAAATTGCATTTCTGCTTGCATTAGAAAAATATTATTTCAACGAATTCATTGTAATCCAAGTACTTATCTAAGAGAAATACATTGAACTTTATTGAATTTATAACTTAACTAAATTCACCTGGTTTCAAATTTATGGAGATTTATATGAGATCAAAATCTAATTCATTTTGTGGATGGAAGGTCAAGCAAACTGGAACAAATGAAAATATGTCATTAGCAGTTCCCACTTTCCATATTTTTTTCCATTTCATCTTATTTTACAGATGTTTAACTTTCATCCTCTCATCTACTAATAAATTACAATCATGAATCCTGCCCAAGATACAAATTATAGTTTCTGTATAAATAGTTCTCAAGTTATGTGCCAAAGATGTGGAAGTTTTGATAGTAATATTCGATTCCTGAATTTAATTTTAACATTCAAAAAATAAAATTATCTTCATTATAATCATTTTTGCTCCAAATGTATGTGTTACATCTACATTTATTTGAATTAGAATATAATAGAACTTGAATCACTATTCAAAAGTTTCTTTTAATTTAAAAAAATAAATGTTATTAGAATACAGATGCATATTATTTTAGAGACACCATAATCATGACAATTAAGTTTAATCCATGGCTGAGCTTTTATGACCATTTATTTGTTCAACAAATCATTTTTGAGGGACAGTTATACTTCATTTTTAGGATATAGAGATATATCCTAAAATTACCTATTTTTGTGAAAATCTTCCTTCTAGTTAAAAAGAAAAGTTAATGAATCACATGAATTCTGGTGTTGATTAGTGCTGTGAAGGAAATCACTGAGAGAAAATAGAGGCCCTGATTGAATAAAGATGATTGGTTTATTTGCAGGCAATTAATTATAGATATATGAAAGTGGAGACAGGGATACCAGTTAAAAGGCTCATAAAATAATTCACATTAACTCTCAGAGCAAGGAAGAAAATATATTTTAGGAAAACTAAGAAAACTCATAGTACGTACCACACAGCATTCTAGGCACTGGACATTTATCACTGAATATAACAAAAATTCTTATTCTAATAGAGTTTACATTATCATGGAAAAGATAGACATTAAAAGTAATTAATTGAAACATATTTTGGAATGACTTAAGTGACCCAAAAAAATACAAAGCAAAGAAGTTGTGTTAGGGTAGGAAGGAGAGGTTATAATTTGAATGGTATGGTCAAAGAATTCCATATTGATAATACTTGAGTAAAGACATATGGTAATGAAGGGATAAGTCCTATAGATATCTAAGGAGATAGCATTTCAGGCAGAGGAAAGAATAAGTGCAAAGACCTTAAAGCAGAAGTATACCTTAGGTTTGAGGAACAGTGAGGAATGAGTGAGCCTGGAGAAGAGTGAGAAAAGTGAGAGTTTAGAGATGCAGCCAGAAAGGTCTTATAGAGACAGATTGGTTGTTTCAAGTATTAAATTTTACTCTGAATTACTGGGCATGCAAATGGAGGGGTTTAAGTAGAGGAGCTATTTATTTGTGTTTCAGTGAGATCATTCTAGCTACTGAATTAAAATAATTTGTAGGAGAAAAAAATTCACAGAATTGTTTATTGCAACAATCTTGCCACAGATGATATGGCTTGGACCAGAGTGGTATTGATGGAGATAAGAAGTGCTTAGAGTCTTGATTTTCTAAAAAATAAAGCTGAACTTCCTTATTTCCTTATTAGTTAGATGTAGACTTTTAGAGAAGTTTTCATTTTAATTCAACATTCTTTGAATACCTATAGTGTATCAAGCATTTTTCTAGGTCCTGGGGACTACATTAGTGAATAAAGTAGAAATACAGATCCCTTCCCTCTTGGAGCTTGCATTCTATAAAAAGAGGGTCAATGTTGACTCAAGAGATATTTGTCCTTAGTAACAATATGGACAGAAATTTTACTAAGTAAAACTGCGAAGATCCTAGATAGAGATGATGTGCTGAAGTAGCTTAGAAGTTGTTTTTGGATATATTAAGTGTGAGATGCTGAGAAATGTGAAGTAGGTGATTTAATATGGGAAGCTGAGTTCAGGGGAGAGGTAAAAATTGAAGATTTACATTTGCACATCATTAGCTTATCAATGGCAAGTTAGGCCCTAAGGCTGGATAAAAATTCAAAAGGAATGGGTTTAGATAGAGAAAAGATTTCAGTAGACTGAGTCCTGAGGAACTCCATCATATGAGGCCTGGGAAAGGAGGATACACCAATCAGCATAGAATTGGAAGGAAAGGTCATCGGTTCCAGGAAAAACAAGAAAGCATTTGTTTCTAGTAGCCAAGTGAAAAAGTTTTTCAAGGAGAACAAAGTGATCAACTGTGCCAAATGTGTCCCTGAAGTTAAGTTAGAATGAAGATTGAATATTAGGTGAATAGTTTCCAGAGAAAAAGAAAAGGAGGCATTATAGTGAGGATAGACAATTACTTCAAGTAGTTTCATGGTACAGGAGAGCAGAGAAATATACAGTAGACGGAAGGGGAGGTAGAGGCAAGAAAGCTCTTTACTTACATTAAAAATTTTTTTGTAACTTTTTAAAGATGAGAGAAATGTCAACACATTTGTATGGAAATTATATAGTAAAAAGGGAAAACATGATGAGATGAAGGAAAACAAGAGATGGGAGAACTGCTGTCAATCACATATTGTTTTCAGTTCCACTTGACTATTTCTCATAACCATCCCTTAAGTCCCCAAAGATGTATTAATTAAGGGGCTTGTCACTTTTCACAGAGATTGCTATGAAAGGTTCCCAGGTTGCTTATCTGATTTCCAGCTCTGCCCTTCAGTGTGTCCTCTACAATGCTACCATGTTCTTCTTTGTCAAACGTGAAACTTTTCAGTTTTCCTCCTGGCTTATCTCTTCATTGCCTGTCTATGCAATTCATTGCTTTCAGGAGAATACTCTTTGCTTATCACCACAGGCTCTTCATAATCTGTCCACTGTACATTTCTTCAATTTCATCTCTTTGCATTCAACCCATCCCATCCTACCTCACCTCACCATCAACAAATTATTAGCCATAGCCTGTGCTTTTTCCATTCCTCTATGTAGTTGCTCATGCTATTTATTTAAACCAAAACATTCTCTTTCTTTCTTTTTTTCTCCAAGCGAATAATGCTTCACTCTTTTAGATAACTGAAGAATAGAAAGCATTTTCAACCCCTCATATTGGTTACTTTCTTTTGTGAGGTTATAGCACCCAGTACAAATTGCGGTCATAAGATGTATCATGAAATTAAGAAATTCCTCCTTCAAACTTAGTGTCCTTTAGTAAACTATACAACCCTTTATGAAAATGGCTTTGTTTTCTATCTAATATCAGCATCTAGCACATGAAAGAGTTCAATAATTGTTTGATGAGTAGATGAATGAAAAGAGCTAAGAACTACTATGTAAATCATTCCAGAATGTTGGACTCTGGCTGGTCTGAAATCCCAATAATATGTCCCAGTCCAGGTGCACTATAAGTCTGAAACAGAATTCAAGGTGAATTACAATGAGATATTTTTACCAAAATCTTCTGAAAATATCATATCAAAATATATTATGGTGGTGGCACTTGTAGATTAATGGGAAAAATACCCAACTCTATCCAAGATACATTTATTTTAAAGCTTGCTTTAACATATAAAATATATAAAAGCACACACACATATATATATGTCTACATACATGTATACAATTATCTGAATTATATTTTAAATTATTTTACTAGAGTTATAGTCTGTAAAAAGTTTTGACAGTAGAAATATCAGATCAGGAATATGTACCTTAAAATGCAACCACCTGTTTACAGCAGAGGGAAAAAAAACCTCAAGTTACAAATGTTTTAGTAAAGCAGGCTTAAAGGCCAAGTGTCTGTGTTTTGATTTGGAATGAAACAAAATGTTTCCCAGACAGGCTAATAATGTGGTGACATTCAGAACCATTATATTTCAGCAAATATTGAAGGTTGTTTTTTGTTTGTTTGTTTTGTTATTACTCGTTTTTTCTCCATTTCTTTTCAAGGAAATGTTTTATTCTTAGTATTTTAGGTTGCACATTAAAATTTTTAAACTTTATAAAAGAAAATAAATCACTCTTTCATGGTAAACATCATTAAACTATGAAATATTCAGAATTCTAGTTAACTTGGGGCTGGCAGCCCTTAAGATTAATGGAGCTTCCTTTAATAAGGACAAGGTTTAGCATAGGTGATTAGATATGGATGGATTTTGTTGCTGTTATTTAACTAGGAGGCATTGTTTACTTCAATAAAATTGGGGCTTACACAGAATTTGCTGGCTGTTTGAGGCGCTGCATGATGTAACTTGAGAATACTGTCAACTTTTTTCTCATTTCTGTCATTGCTCTTTAAGATTTTTTTCATAGGTCAGCACCTCATGTAACTAACTGTCTAGCCTGGAATGAACTGGTTTCAAAGAGGATGATACATTTTAGACAATAAGCAACATGGTACAACAAGACTGGTGGAATGCCTCCGCTGAAATGTTGATGAGCAAAAGAAAGAAAACTAGGGAAAATCAGAGTAAGAGAAGAAAATATGTAATTTTAAAAAGAAAGAGAGAGGGAGATCTAGAATATGTTTCTTTCAAAATGTTCTAAGCCCAGGTGTTCTGTGACTTTAATCCTTGTGCAATCGATTGTATCTCAGGTGGAAAGATGCACAGCAAGATGTGAAACAGCTGGGTGAGATTAAAAGAGGAGGATATAGTGGAAAATGAAAACTAATTATATTGATATAAATTATTCTGAACTTTTTGTACAATGTCTATGATATATATTAGTAAGGTAAAAGATGGCTTAAAAGTATACCGTGAATTCAATTTTTGAAGATTTTACAAATATACAAATACATATACATATATATGCATATGTATATGTATGAGACCTGGGTAAAAAATTAATTAGAATCAAGAGAAACATTTTCACTTTCACTCTGAGGCTGCATGTTCTGTCTTTGTTTTCCCTTGACACATTATTATTTCTTTCTTAAAAGAATTTCAATGTATTTCCAAGTACAGGAAATGCCCTACAGAAATTGATCAGAACCATTCTGTTGTGGGTTTAACAATAAAATGGAAGGAATCTGATTAACCTATCTTGAAAATTGCTACCTCTAATCCAATCAGCTTTGACTATTAGGAATAGGTATCATTATCCTTCAGGCGGCTTATGAGAAATCTTTATTTAAGAAGATATGAGTAGGGCAAATAGTTGGTATTACATGTTCTACTTTACAGATTGCAAATACTTGTCCTAGTTTGTATTTGCCCTTTTGGTTTAATTATGGTGTTTGTTTGTTGTTAATTTCTTTTTGTTTGTTTTTACTATTGTTCCCAGTAGAAATTTTTAGAAGGTTTTTAGTGGAATCTATTACATTTTCTTCATTAGCTTCTGACTTACATTCTTTACTTAAAAACACCTTCATACCAAAAGCTATTAATTTTAATTTTTCCATAAATGAGGAAAATATATTTATATCATCCAGTGTTTTTAGCTGGTGAAACCATAAGAATAAAAAATAGAAACCTAATGGGAATACTTTAAATCATGATGAAAATGAAGAAGTATAAGGCCAGGCCTAAGGTGTAAACCCTTCTTAAGGTGAGGGAAAAGACAAATGTATATATGTGTATATACAATGTACATATATAATACACACACATATATACATATATATAATCTTGTACAGAGAAAATATAAAATTTATTGTTTTTGGAAGTGATCATCCATTCTTTCCTGAAGTTGTAATCTGGCTATTGGAAAAAAACTATTCCTAGGAACAGTGGAAAAACAGAATATAAAATTGATTACTTTATTGTCTATTTGCAACGTGCTCTCCTTTTGTCAAATTTTAGTTACCATCAAAGTGACATGTAAGTAACAGGGTCCCAGCCTAGGTATCAGAGCAGGAATTCTTAACCTTTTTTGTTCCACAGACCCCTTTGCCAGTCAGGTGAAAACCATGAAGAGACAGAATTAGATTGGAAAAAATAACTTTC
>PVKH010043168.1:0-10742 GCA_004027955.1 Chaetophractus vellerosus | reverse complement strand
TCAGAGCACAAAAGTATATTAAAATAAACAACAACATAAGAAGTAAAATGAGTGAACTTTCAAGTTCATTTCACTTTTTTTCTGTACTATTTTTTCCTGAAAAGGAAATGTAACTGTCAGTTCTCTTAAACAAGAATTTACTCAATTTCTCTTACTAAAAGAAATATACAATGTAGTGGTAGGTATATTAAAATGGTAGTTGTTGAGAAAACAGTTGTTTTAGAATTATATGTCCAAACAAAATAACTATTTGAGATATACACTTTATTAAAATAATAGCTATGCTCAGAGCAAAGTTAGATTTCAAGAGGCTATTGTAGCACTCTCTTTCCTGGACTTTTATGGAGTTGAAAACAGCTTTTCTCTCAGGAGTGTTTATATTTTCCGTTATAACCATGTAGTATCATGTATTGTGAAATGAAACTAGAAAAGCACTGGGTTTACTTCAGTTTGGAACACCCAAGCTTGTCTCTGCCTCTTGTTTATCCCTGAAGTTTGCTCCTGGCTCTAGAGGGCAATTCAGAGGTAATGCTCCTCTGTAGGCCCTGCCTATGGCACCATTTTCATGTTGCGGCCTCTATTGTTAGCATATTCACATTTATGGCTTTACTACTCATGAGATTGGATTAAGAGTCTCAAAATTAAATTTAAAAAAGCTTAACATTATATGGCACCTCAGCTTTTGTTTTGTTTTTTCAGTAATGGCAACTCAGATGATCTCATCGGATACATTCTCAGCTTTGAGTTCCATACCCAGATTATTAGACTACCCATCATTGCTGGTTAATGGGGTTTAGAGTTATGAAACAGAATAAATTCTATGATTAACACAAGGGCTATAAAAATCTCTAGACTGCTGGTTCTGCACCATGAACTTATAACTCGTATTAGACTTCAGGTGTATATTCTGAGTTTACCATTTTGACTTTACGTCTCCTTGTCTCCTTGGGACAAATGTTCTCTCATGACCTTTAATTATTGTGCTGCCAGTGGAACCTAGGAAACGGACATCATTAGCAGTCTTGCCTGGATAATTAAGAAATAAGTTCAGAGGCATAATTACTCCATCATTATTTCTCTTTCCCTTTTGACAAATTAGATTTTTTATAATTGAGTTGACCATATGTTCAAACCTATGCAATTAACAATGCATTATTTTAATTCAGAAATTTATACACATGCACAAACTATAGTCCTTTTCTCCTCCTCCTATACCTTGGGCAGGCAGTGGGGTTGAGATGAGAGTAGACTTCGATTATTTGAATAAGTTTCAGATCAATATTTAGGATCTATTTTGTATTCATCTCCTGGGATTTATGTCTATGAAAGTAAATAGAAAGTAGAATGGAGAGGACCAATGCTTTGCAAATGGGGCTCTAATATTTTTTGACATTTTAAATAAAGAAGAAAGTTTTTGTGTTATCCTACTGCTCCTTAATGGATCCATGTAAATGAATCACGAATGCAGAAACGAATTTAAGCAAATTTTACATTGCCTATGAATGTCCAAGCAGCACTCCTAAAGCAAAGCCTGGAGTAAGTGAAGTGGGAAGTTCCAGAAAACATTAAAGTGTAGAATGAAACAGCTCCATCTAGAGCAATTAGTGTTAAGATCTTAAATTGGTGGCAGGCTTTAAGACTTTCATAACTGTTCAAACATCTGTACCTTTAAGCAAACTGATTTTGAGAAAGTATTTCTTTTTGAAATAGTTGTGCAACAGTTAAAATTCATTGCATGTTAGCAATTCCTTCTGGTTTTGGCTATAATGACATGGAGAGAGGATAGCTGCTACAACCTCTCCAATTTCTCCAGAAGCTGCCTCTTCACCTGCAGAGCTCCTTGTCTCTTATCCAAGATTCAGAAAGTCACTCTTGATTGCAAGCTGAAATCAGATTAGAATTTCTTAAGAAAAGAAATGAATCTTAGAGTAGAGCGACTAAAGCTGAGTGTTTGAAAGCTATTGTATTAATTCCCTATTGGCGCTCTAACAGATTATCACTAATTTTGTGGATTAAACCAACACATATTTATTATCTTATAGTCCTAGAGTTCAGAAGTCTGAAATAGGTCTTACAGAGTTAAATATTAACGGTTGGCAGACTTGCATTCCTTCTGGAGGCTCTGGGGGGAGAATCCTTCCTTGTTCTTCCATCATTCCTTGACTCTATCACTCTGCACTTTGTTTTATCCTCACATCTCCTTTTCTGACTGTGACTCTCTTGCCTCCCTCTTTACTATAAAAAGACCCTTGTGAATACACTGGCCCACCCAGTGATCCAAGATAATCTCCTTATTGCAAAATCCTTAAGTTTTTTACATGTGCAAAACCCCTTTGGCCATGTAAAGTAGCATATTTATAAATTTTAGGGATTTGGACATGGGAATATCTGGGGAGCCCTACCACAGCCATATGTAAGAGCTTTTCCCAGTCTTTGCCATCTTTCTGTTCTCCTTAATCTCTTCTTCCATTCACTTTTACTGAGTTGCCTCCGAATATCAGCAGAAGTGAAATAGTGGGACATGATAGACAGCCATAAAAAAGGGAAGTTTCTGGTTCAAAGATACTAGTTACAAAAGGATGTCCATGGAGTCAAACATAAAACTTTAAATTGTTTTTACTTCTCACTGTAATTAATGTCTATAGAATTATAATGACCAATATAGCCACTAGCCACATATGGCGATTTAAATAGAAATAATTAAATTTAATTAGTAAAAAAATAGTTCTTCAGTTTCTCTAGCCATATTTTCAGTGCATCAATTGCTACATGTAGCTAAGGGCTGCCATATTAAACAGCACAGATTGGACAATTCTGTTGTAGAATGTGGGAGAGTACCAATTCTTAGGCATAGCAATACCACTGCTAGGCTTGGCCAAAAAGAAAACAAGAAAGAGGGGTAGGAACAGGGCCAGCTTCATAATGTGTGATCTATGCAGTCATTCAGGGCCCCATGACCAGAAAAGGCCCCATGGTCGATTTAATGTTTTGTTATTGCCATCTTGAAATTCTTAATAATTTTTACAAAGGGCCCCACATTTTCATTTTTCACTGGACCCTGTGAATTATATAGTTGGTCCTGAATGTCAAGTAATATGAATTACTATGTCTCAATCTGCCAAATGTTATTATGAAGGTTAATTTTTGGGGTCAATTTAGCTAGACTATGGAACCCAGTTGTTTGGTCTTAATATGATGCTATGAAAATATTTTTTTAGATATGATTAACACCTATAATGTTAACATTAAGTAAAGGAGAGTATGCTCAATAATGTGGGTAGGACTCATCTAATCAATTGAAGGCCTTAATAAAAAAAAAAAAACAGATTTCTCAGGGAACAAGAAATTCTAATTCAAAATTGCAACATCAACTCCTAGGGAGTTTCTAACCTGCTGACTTGCCCTACAAATTTTGGACTTGTAAGCCTTCACAATCACATGAGCCAATACCTTAACTAATACAGTCATATATGTGACTAACGTCTTATGTCACATATACATCACTATGTATGGTGGTCCTAAATTTGAGTACACCAGGAAGAACAAGAAACTAACCTAAAAGGAATTTCAATTTGGCTATCAATCAATCTTTAATCATATATAGCTTGATCATCCTTTGAACAAGTACTGTTTCTGCCACCTTGTCTGTCATTTGGTAAGAAGACACATTAAGAAATCTTAATATGATACTTTCTTTAAAAAAAAAACAAACAATGAATCCCTAAGGAGTAGGATCCTTCGCTTGAACATGAAGTGGAAACAACCAACTATCTAGCTCCTTGCTTAGCCTCAATGTATCTGTGCAAATTCCCAAATTCCATAGTTATATAATTTTCTTTTCTTTTTACTCAATTTCTTAATTAGAGTAGCTGTAGCTTTACAGAAAAAAAGACAGAAAAATCATACAGAAAATACAGAATTCCCATATACCTCCCCCTACCATTAATATTATGCATTGGTATGGTATATTTATTAGAATTGATGAGAGAATATTATTATAATTTCACTATTAACTATAGTTCATGGTCATACAACCCCTTCCCTTTTCATTATATCCTGGTGCCCATCTAGACACTAGAAAGAAAAAAATATAAGAAATTCTAGATCCTTTCCTAGGAAGCCCTCCTTAAATCATTTCTCAAGCATTAAGTCTCCTGGATTCACAGTCGGACAAGTGTACTGTCCTAACTCAATCCCTTTTGTTGGTTTTCTTTGGGGCTAGAATTGTGTCTAAATTTTAACCCCTATCATTATGTTTCTATTAGTACCCAGACCCATCTATTTTGGCAGCCTGCCTGGGATACATCAGTCCATGCTATGTTGAGTTGCTGTAACCTCCTGGATAATGATGGCCAAATTCCTGGTGGTTTTCTCTGATACTTTCCTAACAGCATTTCTCACCTGCTAAATAGATTTACCCACCGCTGAGCTCCTCATAGCACCTGTCCCAATCTAGGAGATCTGTCTAGTTCTGAGCAGTAGCCCTGGGCACTGCCCTTTCCCCATCATAAACACCCACTATTGAACAACCCATAGTTGAGAATGGTCCAGATTACATGGTGAGATTTGAATGATAAGCATATACTCTTAGATGTGACAATAGGGAGACAACACATTAAAATCAGAATTTTAGAAAGTTTTTTATTAGTAGAAAGTTTTTTAATACAAAGTAATATTAGAAAAATTTAAGGTGGAGAGATAGGTGGAAAGATAGAATAAAGGATTAATTTAAGAATTAGATAGTTAAGGTTAGCTTAGGGTATTGGCAGTGCAAAATTATATAGAGTTTACTGTGCACCAGATGCAGTTTTAAGAGTTTTACATATATTAAGTTATATAATTCTGACAGCTCTGTAGGTACTTTTATTATTACCACTTTACAGGATTAAGGAGCTATTTTAACATAGGTATGGATATATCTAGCACAATGCTTGGTACCTAGTGGATGCTCAGTGAGTGTGATTAAATAAATTAGTGACTTAGAATGTGAGAGTCAGTTGATGAGTAAAAGACAACTCCAAGTTTTTAATGGGGAACTGGGAGATTAGTAGTGTGACCAATAGATAGAAAAATCAGGGTCGGAAACTGAAGAAAGTTTGAACCTGGGCAATTGATAAACTTGGTATTAAACATTTTATTATCCTAAAATGTGCAGAAGTAGAATTGAAAGAAAACAAAATGTGAACACAATTTTATCTTTCAATTCTTTTGGTCCTCCATGGCACCTCACAAAATGTTAATACATCTCTCGTAGATGAGAAGATTGGGATATATGCTGGTTATTTGGAATGCTTCTTTCTGATCCCTTTTTCTTCATAACCTTTTTTTTTTCCAAACTAAATTTAATTTCTTTTTAACTTCTATGGTAGATATCATATGCATAGAAAGAATCAAAAGTTGCAACAGGACAAGATATTGGCTAATATTTAAATTTCTTGCCCATTTTAGGAGCAGAAAGTTAAAGGAAAATTTAATTATAAGATGTCTAATAGCCAATTTCATTGACTTTTTTGGAAGATTGCAGAGGGAACTTGAAGTGTTTTGCAACACTGCAAAGATTATGATAACCAAATCAGGAGAGGAGCAATAGGGAAGTTGAAGCAGGAGGGAAAAGATAAGGATTATTGAAGCGAAGACAAGAGCCTGCAGGAAAAAATTCTATTAGCATTGGGCTATCTATATTTAATCCCTCTCTTTCTCCAAATTGTCTTGAATTATTTACATATTGAATAATTAGAAGTCAAGCCAATACCTGTTCAATAGAAGTCCATTATAAATTTGTGTATTAAAAAACCTATAAAATATGATTAGACAATAGACAGTTATTAATACTGCCAGCAATACCAACTTAAAAATGTTCCCATTGTAGTGAGCATGGAATAGAAAGGAGTCTATTTTCCTTAATATAAAAGACTTAAATGTGTTTGCTAATTAATATGCTTTGACTGAGCTTCACATTTTCTGTGCCAATTTCATTATTTCCCTAATCATTTCAGGTTCTATAATTATGATGTAGATCATGACTATTGGCAGAAGAATATTATGGATGGTGAGGAAAACTAATTGTGCCTCCAGCAAATATACAGGTGAGTGGTAAATCCAATTAGAATAGTAAAATTAATTGATCAACTACTTGGTGTATTATACACACTTAAAGTTCTATTGTTTCAACATTAATGAGCAAAAAGGAAAAATTGCGAAAAAGTAGATTTACAGCAGGGATTCTTAACCAATGGTGATTTTGTCCCTCAGCGGACAGTGGACAATGGTTACATTTTTGATGATTGTTATGACTTAGGGGAAAAGCTGCATTTAGTGGGTAGAGATCAGGGGCTAGAGCCTACAATGCACAGGTAAACTCCCCACAACAAAGAATTATACAGTTTATGATGTCAATAGTGCTGACGTTGGGAATTCGGATTTATAGCATGAAGTTTTTATGGCTGTTTGGCCTTAATTTTTTCTAATTTGGGACCATTCCTATATTGCCATGGACTTCAGAGTATCTATAAAAACACTTAAAAGGAAACCCATTTCCTACTAAAGTTCACATGGTCAAGATCATCCTTACATGAAAATGATTATGAAAATATGACATAATTGATTTGATGTCCAAAATATTTTGCTTAAAGGTGGAGCTCCATCAGTTGATGTAATGATTTTCTCCATTTTGTGTTTACTATAAGACAGATTGTGACTTGGGAAGACACATATATGTGGTGAAGAAAACCAATGTCTTCATGTCCTTGAGCAACAAATACTGTTTATTTATTAACTTAACTCGAAAACTCCAATCTGAACCCATTTATATGAATTTATTTTGTCAACTATTGGACTAACTACTCCTCCACAACATAAATAGTTCACTAATGATGTTTTCTGCATGTAGTTCAATGCATAGATAGTAAGAAGCTTCTTTTCTCTATAAAAATATGATTTTTTAACCTAGAACTGTTGACATATGGACCGGTCTCGTTCTGTTCATCTGTACGTCCGTTGTGCAGTGTCTCTCCATCCAGACTTGTTTCATCTCTTGCCTTCTTCCCATTCATAAGCCACAGTGCATTTAGAATGACTTTTTAAAGGACATACATCTGAGTATGCCACTCTCTGCTTAAATTCTTCAAGTGATTCTTATTGCTGTTGGGATAAAATTCAAGATATGTAAAATTGCCTACAGTGTGCCTAAATGATCTGTTCTCTGATTCTCTAGCATTATTTTATGTCTTGAGCTCCTCTCCCCAGAGCAATACTTTCTGATGACACTAACTTTGCTTTCTACCTTTAGATGCTTTGAGCACACTGAGTGTTCTCTCCAGATAGCTCTTATTCATTGGTATGATCTCTGTCTATACATTGTTTTCTCATACAACTCTTTCCTGACTTTGCCCACTTAAAACTAGAGGCATTTTGTCATTCATAGTCCTTTGTCATAATATGTAATTATTCATCTATTTCTGTATTTTAATAATAACCTCCCACTATACTGTAAACTCATTAAGGCATCAACATCATATTAATATTGTCCATTCATGTCTCAGCAGAGCCTAACACAGTATCTGGTACAAAGCAGGCACTCAATAAACACAAAATTCTTTGGTATAATTCAGGGTATTGTGATTCACTTTTTAGCATTCACAATGGTGAACACAATTGTCTAAAATTATCATAAGCCTAATTTTCCAACTGTGTTTAGAACTATTTTCTTAAAAAATATTTTCCTTCAGACCATACAACATATAGTGTTTGAGGTTGTATTGCTATGGATAAAATAACCAGCAACTCTCAAAGAAGAAATCAGACCTACTTTTAGAAAGAGACTGGGTGCCAGCAAGGATATATTGTACCTCAAAGATTCATACTTACAGTCTGAAGACTGTTAAAGAGAAAACATACCCAGTGATTCTCTTATAATAAGGTCTGTTGTCAAGATAGTGGCACAGAACTACATTGAATATTTACTTACATCAATGAGAAGTATAGCAGTAAGGATGCATTTTGTTTTACAGGGAATTTTCTGGGTGGGAGTGTATCAAACTAATTCACATGCACTTATGGTTTATGTTCCATATTTACGTAACTTGTTACTTTGAATTTTATATTCATCATCTTATTTCTTCCTTGAAAATGCCCTTCTTTAAACCTTTCTCTTGATAGAACACTAATCTGTATCAGTTGCTTAAATGCATTGAGGAAAGGTGAGAAATAGTGTTTGCTATAGATAGAACTTCTATCTAGCTATAAATTATACTTTTCTAATCATGAGATTATCAGTCATTTAGAAGAAAGGCACTGCTATCATGAGTTCAGTAGACCCTCTTCATTGTAAGATATATGTCCCAAGAGCTTTCCTGCGTCTCTAAATTTGAGACAACAACAAAGCAACAACAGTAGAAGCTGGCTTTGAGATATACATTTGTTTGCTCATTTGCTGTGTTGTTTCACTCACTATTAAAGTTCTATGTACTTTACACCAGTCTGCATGGCCAATAACTTAAAAAAATCCAGCATTAGAAAATTGATAATTATTAAATATCCTGGCTTTTTTGTGATTACTCATGCATGGCTTATGAATGTTAAGGTCATCTATATGGTTATTACTTTAGGGCAGTGGTATGGGATCTAGAAGTCATCAAATTGAGATATAGGGCTTTCATGGTAATTATTAACAATTCTTTTCTCTAATCCATTTTTTTTTCTTGAAAATATGCTATGTTTCTTTTTTTCTGACAGTACTTGCCAGAAATGATCTCTTTAGGGCTTTTTGGCAAGCTTGAGAGTCTTGGAAGACAGATGTTTTTCCTTGCCCCGGTCGTTGATATGCTATTCTCTGCCACAGAGATGATCTCTTACTTTTGTCCTTCCACAAACACTTGTGTAAAACCATGTATGAAAGTGAATGTGGCATCCAGGACAAAGTTTATGCATTTTATGTAGTATCCGAGGACTACTCTAAATTGATTCCTGCCTATTTTTCCAGTTTCATTCTTACCAACTCTCTAAATTTCATTTTATGATTTAGTCATATTTGCCACAGCATGTTGATTTGTACTTTGGTGTCTTTGCTTGTGTTCTGCCTTTGCCTAAGTATTATTCCCCTGACATTCATTATTTTTGTCAACTGGTTATCTCCTACGCACCCTTTATGGCTCAGCTCTGGCATCACATTTTTTGGAAACCATCCCTAAATTCTTGTAGCAGTGTGGAACTCTGGGTATCTCTAGCACCTTGTGCATTTACTATCGCTGAACTTGGTACACTGAATTAGCATTTTTAGTTTACATACCTCTTCCTCTCTTTAGATTACATGCTATTCAAGGGCATGTCCTACTATACTGTTCTGCAGTAAACATTCATTGTCTTGATAAGAGCAGAACTTTTTTGTTCCTTCTATTTTTAAAATCTAATTGCAAAGACAATTAGCAAAAAGATTACCCCTAAAACAATGAGGGAGATAACCTGGAAATAAATTCTATTCTTAGGAGAAATAGATACCCCTTGTCTTCAGTCCAGGGCCCTGTTTTCCCACTTCTATATGCCAAATCCTACTACTACTACTTCACCACAACTGCAATTAAAGAGTTTAAAAGTTGGTTTGTTGTCATTCTGAAATCCTCCAAAACACAAAATTGGTGTCAATGAGACAAGGAATTTTAAGAGCCATGAATAGGGAAAACTCACATAGGTCTGATCATAGCTGGATACTATATGATCACTAAAATAGTCGATATGTATGCTTTATATACATTTTCTGTGTTTCTTATTTTTAAAATTAATTCTTGTAACAAAGTTATGCAGCAATAACAATGATGCTTCAGTAACTCAATATATTACTCACCATTTAGAAAGTCATCTTATAAAATGAGGAAAGCCTGCCAAGAAGTGCTTATGTGGATTTTACTGACTGTTTTAAATAAGTTTACCATTTGTAATAAGAGTTTAGAAAAATGGGAATTAAATGGATTGGAATTAAGTAGTTAATGCAGACAGAATAATGGAAAGTTGGACATACATATCCATGTTTCCTTGGCACATGGTGCCTTGAGGGAATCCCCTAGTAAATCAAAGATACCAGCATCACTCCTGTGGTCCTAGATAGAAAATGAGAATACTGTCTACAATTACACAAACAGACTAACATTGACAACTTCATTGTCCTCATTTATAGGTTATCTACTAAACATAAAATTCAACTCTTCTTCTGATTGAATGATTCAATTTAATTTCCCTATAAGGATTGCTTGTAAATAGTTAAAAAGACAAATAGCACTAAAAGGCTCATTCCATTAAAATTAACCCCCCACCCCCAGTTTGGCTCAAGGAGGCAAACCTTTCAACTTTTTTAGCTATTGCTAGATATTTACCTCCGTATTTTGAAATTAATTCAATTCATTCACTCAACAAATTTATTTAATATCTTCAATGTTCCAGGGACTAGTCAAGGCACTAGATTAATCAGTGAACCAATAAAGAACCTTGTCCTCATGGCTCTTAAAATCTAAAGGGAAGGGCTGTAAAAAATAAATTTGATAAATTAGTATGTCATAATAAAGTATATAGTATAGTATAGAATGATTGCTATGGAAAAAGAAAAAGAATATGGTAAAGTGAATGTTGAGTTCTGGAGGAGAAAAGCAGTTTATAATTTTAAATAAAATAAATAGGGTGACCTTAGAATATGACATTTGATCAGAGATTTGAAGTTGAAAGCAGAGCCATTTGGATGTTTCCTTAGAGTTCTT
>PVKH010043167.1:0-10746 GCA_004027955.1 Chaetophractus vellerosus | reverse complement strand
GGGTGGCTGGCTGCGCTCTATTCGCGGGTGTCCTGCCTTGCCCGTGGCAGCTTTTGCCCTGTCCGTGGCAGCTTTTTGCCCTGCCCACGGCGGCTCTGGCCCGCCCATGGTGGCTTGCCATTCTCAAGGCGGTCTGCCCGCTAAGAGAGGTCCCTGGGAACCGAACCTGGGGCCTCCCATGTGGTATGCCGGCGCCCTATCCACTGGGCTATCCAGCCGGCCCCCAAAGTAGATTTTAAATGTATAAGGGATGAAGATCATTATTTATTAGTAAAATGGCCAATTCACCAAGAATAAATAGCTATTATACATAGCTAAGCACCCAACATGGGTGTCCCAAGATACATGAGGAACACACTGCCAAAACAAGGGAGAAATACATGTCTCTACAGCAATATTTGGAGACTTCAATATGCCATTCTCAATATTGGCTAGAACATCTGGAGAGAAGATAAAGAAACAGAGAGCTTTAATAATATTATAAATGAACTAGACCTAATAGACAATTATATAACTTTATACCCCAAACAGCAGGATATGCATTCTTTTCAAGTGCTTATGGATCTTTCTCCAGGATAGACAATATGTTGTGTCACAATACAAGACTTAATAAATTTAAGAAGATTGATGTTATACAGAACATTTTCTTTGACCATAATGGAATGAAGCTGGAAATCAATAATGTATGAAAAAAGGGAAAATTCATAAATATACAGATTTTAAACAACATATTTTTAAATAATCAGTGGATCAAAGAAGACATTGCAATATAATTCAGTAAATATCTTGAGATGAGTGAAAATGAGAATACAACCTATAAAAATCTATGGGACTACACAAAGGCAGTGCGGAGAGGGAAGTTTATAACTGTTAATGCTTAAAATAAAAAAAGAAGAGGGAAGCGGATGTGGCTCAACTATTTGGGTGCCTGCCTACCACAGAGAAAGTCCTGGGTCCAGGTCCCAGTGCCCCCTAAAAGAGGACAGTAGATGCCACCCCTGCTGCAAATGAGCTAGATGCTGCCCCATTGCAAATGAGCTAGAAGCTGCCCTTGCCACAATGAGCTAGATGCCACCCACCCTGCAATGAGCTTGCTGATGCCACAAGCCAGTAAACACCGCAGCCCGTGGGAAGCAGATGTGGCTCAGGCCATTGGGCACTTGCCTCTCATGTGGGAGGTCTCAGGTTCAGTTCCAGGTGCCTCCTAGAGAAGGTGAGCAACAAATGAGCAGACAGACGAGAAAACCTTCTGGGGAGGGGGGAATAAAGAAAAAATAAAGTAAATAAATAAATCTTTAAAAAAGAAAAGAAGAAAGAGCTAAAATTGAAAATTTAACTGCATACCTGGAGGAACTATAAAAAACAAAACAGCAAACTAATCCCAACCCAAGCCAAAGGAAAGAAATAGTAAAGATTGGAAAAGAAATAAATGAAATTGAGAACAAAAAGAAACAATAGAGGGAATTAAAAAACCCAAAAGATTGTTCTTTGAAAAAGTCAATGAAATTGACAAACCCTTAGCTAGACTGACAAAGAAAAGAGAAAAAAATTTCAAATAAATAAAATCTGAAATTGGGGGGGGGGGGCATTACCACTAACTCCACAAAAATAAGAGAGAATAAAAGAGGATAGTATGACAACTTACATCAAAGAACTAGACAATGTAGACAAGATGGACAAATTCCTAGAAACACATGAACAACTTACACTGATCCCAGAAGAAACAGAGAATCTTAACAAACCAATTACAAGTAAAAAAATATGGAACAGTCATCAAAAACTTCCCAAAGATGGAAAGCCCTGGGCCAGATGGCTTCACAAGTGAAATTCACCAGTCGTTCAAAGACAATCTAAGACCAATCTTGCTCTGGCTCTTCCAAAAATTTGAACATGAAAGAATGCTACCAAACTCATTCTATGAAGCAAACTTCACCTTGACACCAAAACCAGATAAAGATACTATGAAAAAAGAATATTACAGGCCAATATCCCTTATGAATATAGATGCAAAATCCTCAACAAAATACTTGCAAACTGAATCCAAAAGCACATTAAAATAATTATATACCAGGATCAAATGAATTTAATCCCAGCTATGCAAGAGTGGTTCAAACAAGAAAATTAATTGTGTAATAAACCACATTAATAAATTGAAGAAGAAAAATCACATGATCCTCTCGATTGATACAGAAAAGGCATTCGACAAAATTCAAGAATCCTTTCTTGATAAAAACGCTCCAAAAGATAGGAATAGAAAGACACTTTCTCCATAATGTAATGTGCATATATGAAAAACCTACAGCTAGCATTGTTCTCAATGGTGAAAGACTGAAAACTTTCCCTCTGAGATCAGAAACAAGGCAAGGATGCCCACTGTCACCACTGTTTCACAATATTGTGCTAGAATTTGTAGCTAGAGCAATTAGGTTAAATAAAGAAATAAAAGGCACCCAAATAGGAAAGGAAAAAGTAAATTTTTCACTATACACTGAAGATATAATCCTATACCTAGAAAATCCTGAAAAATCCACAACAAAGCTACTAGAACTAATAGACGAGTTCAGCAAAGTGGCGGGATACAAGATTAATACTCAAAAATCAATAGTGTTTCTATATACTACTGATGAGGAATCAGAGGAAGAAATAAGGAAAAAAATTCATTTATTATAGAGACTAAAAAATCAAATATTTAGGAATAAACTTAACCCAGGACATAAAGGACCTGTGTTCAGAAAACCACAAAACATTGCTAAAAGAAACTGAAGAAGACTTAAATAAATGGAAGAGCATTCCGTGTTCATGGCCTGGGAAACGAAATATTATTAAGATGTCAATTCTACTTGAACTGATATGCAGATTCAAGACAATCCTAATAAAAATCACAACAGCCTTTTTTTTTCTGGAAATGGAAAAGCCAATTATCAAATTTATTTAGAAGGATAAGGGCCCAAATAGCCAAAATTGTCTTTAAAAATAACAACGAAGTTGGAGGACTCTCACTTCCTGACTGTAAAGCAAATTACTTAGCTACAGTGGTAAAAACAGCATGGCACTGGCATAAAAACAGACAGTTTGACCAATGGACCTGAATTGAGAACTCACAAATTGATCCTCACATGTATGGTCAAAAGATTTTTGACAAGTCTGTCAAGAACTCCCAGCTGGGCCAGAACTGTCTATTCAATAAATGGTGCTGTGAGAACTGGATAGCCATACCCAAAAGAAAGAAAGAAGACCTTTTCTCATATCTTATATAAACATTAACTCAAAATGGATCAATATAAAAGCAAAAGCCCTAAATCTCTTAGAAGAAAATGTAAGAAAATATCTTCAGTATCTTGTGGTAGGTGGTAGTTTCTTAAACCTTACACTCTAAGCATGAGCAACAAAAGAAAAAATAGATAAATGGGTCCGCCTCAAATTTAAACACAGAGTGAGTCTAGCTCAGTGGTTGAGTGCCTGCTTTTCATGTACAAGGTCCTGGGTTAAATCCCTAATACCTCTTAAAAAAAATTGAACACTTCTTCACCTCAAAAGACTTTGTTAAAAGGGTGACAATGCAGCTGACTCAATGGGAGACAATATTTTGAAATCACATATATGATAAGGGTTTAATATTCATGATATATAAAGAGATGCTACACCTCAACATTAAAAAGACAAACTACCCAATTAAAAAATGGGCAAAACACTTGAATAGACATTTGTCCAAAGAGGGAATAAAGGCAAAAAAAATATCAAAAAGTGTTCAACATAACTAGTGACTAAGGAAATGCAAATCAAAACTACAATGAGATATCATTTCACACCTATCAGAATGGGCACTATTAAAAAGTCAGAAAACTGTTAAGTGTTAGAAAGGACGTGGAGAGATAGGAACACTTGTTTACTGTTGGTGGGAATGTAGAATGGTACAGCCACTGTGGAGGACTGTTTGGCAGTTCCTAAGGAAGTTGAATATAGACTTGCCATGTGACTCTGCAATACCACTACTGGGTATATACCCAGAAGAACTGAGAGTAGTGACATGAACAGACTTCTGCACACTAATGTTCATAGTCGTGTTATTCACAATTGTCAAAAGATGGAAACAACCCAGTATCCATCAACTAATGAATAGATAAACTGTGGTGTATTCACATGATAGATGCAGCTATAAGAAGAAATGGAGTCTTGAAGTGTATGACAACACAGATAAACATGGAGGACATTAAGTTGAGTGAAGCAAGAATTAGGACAAATACTGTATGACTGCACTATTAGAAATTAAATATATTGTATAAATTCATGGAGTTAATAATTAGAATACAGGTCACCAGAAAATAGAATAAGGGTAGAGAATGGAAAGCTCAGGGTTAATCTGTGCAGAATTGGTAAAAATGTTGGTTGTAAATCTTTGGAAATGAATAGAAATGGTGAAAGCACATCATAGCATTTGCAACTAGCAGAGCTATTCTGCAGATATGACAGTGATTGAAAGGGAAAGTCATAGGGAATGGCAGGCTGCAATCCTCCTCCAGAAACTGTAGGAAGGTAAGCAAATTTACCTGGCAGAAGGGAAGCTGTGGGACTGAGGGGGCAGTAGCTAGAGAGGGGGGACCCAGTTGGCCAGGGGGAAAGGGAACCCATAGGAGTTAGGGCACTAAGCCAGCTCAGGAAAAGAAAGCCAGGGAAGTGACCTGGCTAGAAGGCCAGTGCTCACTGGGCTCCTAGAATGAGTTAAGCCCTCAACCCCTAGGGCAACCAGGGAGTATTCCAGTATCTATCAGGTTCTTGAGGTGGGAGAGCTGAGGGGCAATTAGGTGTAGGGGGCCAGCACCCAGCCAACTGAGGGGAAGAGAGAAATAGAGTAGGGGGGAAGGGAGATATTGCAGTCCAACCATGAAAAAAAAAAGCCAGCCAGTGCTGAAGCAGCTCCAGAGAGAGTGGAGGGGGGTACTGATGAAGCAGGTTGCCTCACCCACCTGCCTTGGGAGACAGAGGAGCTGCAGCCCAGAGAGACAAACGGCAAACATTAGAAGCCTAACTGACCTGATGTTAAAGAGGGTGGGCAGAGGCAGAGGATAAGCTTTCAGAAGACTTCAGAAGCCTAACCTTACTGGTGGAGCAGGTGTAGATCAGTGATTAAACTCCTACTTCACATGTACAATGACTCAGTACCCAGTACAGCCTAAAAAAAAAGAAGAAAAAACCTAACTGGCCCGAATGATAATGGGGGTGGGGAAAGGCACCCCAGGAGCTGCTAGAAGTAGATCTTGAAGGACAAGCAGCTTCAGGACAAGGAACTTAGACTGAGATTCTTTTATCTTAAGTCATTTTATTTTTAATTTTAAAAAACTTCTTTATTCTTTTCTCTACACCCAGGTACCTTACCTGGGGAGGACAGGCTTGCAAGGAGATTAGTTGGTGAGCCCTGGCAGCCTGCAATGGCTGCTAATGGCCTAAGAGGGAAGCCTGTTTTTTCTGTTTTCTTTATTTTTCATTGTTGTTGCTTTTTTCTCTCTCTTTTTTTTCTCTTTTCTCATTAGTTTATTTCTTTTTTTTCCCCTTGCATTTTTTTCCTTCTGTTCTTTTGTTCCATCTTCTCTTGTTAGGTCCTCATTTTCTTTCTTCTCTTCCCAACTTCCTGGTCTTTTATTTTAGTCTATCTTTTTTTCCCTGTTTCTTTCTTTTTTTATTCCACAGTTTTTAGTCTTAATCTCTTATTTTTTTATTTATTCACTCTTATTAGTTAATTAATTTTTCTTTTCTTCCTGGTCATTCCTTTTCTGTCTTCTTTTTTTTAATTTTTAAAATTCATTTTCTCTTCTCTTTTATTTCTTTTTCCATGGTCTTAATATTTTTCTTGGAGGGGAACTTGGACAACTACAAGGATATAGAATAAGTGGAAACAAGTGCCAAAGAGGAACCTTACCACAAAACAAAACAAAACAAAGTAAAACCTTATAGTAGAAAGAGAAGTCAACCATCTGAATAAGCCCATCAAGATAAACAGATGTCTAGACACTAGCAAAAACTTACAAGCCATACTAAGAAACAGGAAGATATGACTTAGTCTAATGAATAAATTAAAAAACAGGAGGAGGTGCAGAATGTGAAACAACCAATCAAGGATGTCCAAACAAATATCATGAATCAACTCAATGAAATGAAGGAAGAGATAAAGGATAGTAAGAAGACACTGGGGGAACATACAGAAGAAATCATAAACATACATAAAAAGATAATGGATCTGATGGTGATGAATGGTACAACGCAAAAAATTAAAAATACTCTGGAAGTACATAACAGCAGATATGAACAGGCAGAGGAAAGAATTAGTGATGTAGAAGATAAAACATCTGAAATGGCACAGATAGTAGAACAGATACATAAAAAGATAGAAAAAATTCAGCAAGGACACAGGGAATTGAATGAGAGCATGAACTGCATAAACATATGCATTACAGGCATCCCAGAGGGAGAAGAGAAGGGCAAGGGGGCAGAAGGAATGCTGGAGGAAATCATGGCTGAAAATTTCCCAACTCTTTTGAAGGACATGGATGTACATGTCCAGGAAGCACAGCACACTCCAAACAGTAAAAATCCTAAGAGATCTACACGGAGACATATACTTATTAAGTTGTGAAATGTGCAGGAAAAGAGAGAATACTGGCAGCCTCAAGAGAAGAGATCCATCACATACAAGGGAAGCTCAATAAGATTAAATGATGATTTCTCATCTGAAACCATGGAAGAAAGAAGGCACTGGTATGACATAGTTAAGGTGCTAAAGAAAAAAGCTGTCAGCCAAGAATTCTGTATCCAGCAAAGCTAGCATTCAAAAATGAGAGAGTTCATAATATTCACAGATAAACAGAAATTAAGAGAGTTTGCCAATAAGAAACCTGCCCTTCAAGAATTTCTAAAGCGAGTTCTGCAGGTTGAAAGGAAAAAACAGAAAAGAGAGGATTGGAGGAGAATGTAGAAAGGAAGATTTTTAGTAAGAATAACAAAAAAAAAAAGATTAAAAAAGAAATAAAAATAAATCAGGACATATATAAACCTAAGTAAAAAATAGCTAATATCAGCACTGCCTTGACAGTAATAGTATTGAATGTGAATGGATTAAACTATCCAATCAAAAGACACAGGTTGGCAAGATGGATAAAGAAATATGACCCATGTATATTTTGTCTACAAGAAACTCATCTTAGACCCAGAGATGCCAGGAGGTTGCAAGTGAATGGATGGAAAATGATTTTACATGCAAACAATAACCAAAAAAGGGTGGGAGTAGCTATACTAATATTGGATAAAATAGACTTTAAATGCAAAAATATTGTAAGAGACAAAGAAGGACACTATAAATTAATAAAAAGGGTAATCTACTGAGAAGAAAGAACAATCATAAACATTTCTGTACCTAACCAGGGTGCCCCAAAATACATATACTATACAAAAATTAACTTAAGATGGATCAAAGACCTAAATATGAGAGCCAAGACCATAAAACTCCTAGAAGATAATATAGGGAAGCATCTACATGATCTCGTAGTAGGAAATGGCTTCATAAACTTTATGCCCAAAGCATGAGCATTGAAAGAGAAAATAGATAAATGGGACCTCCTCAAAGTGGAAAACTTTTTTGTTTCAATGGAGTTTGTCAAGAAAGTGAATACGCAGCCTACTCAATGGGAGAAAATACTTGAGATCTACTTATCTGATAAGGGCCTAATATCTAGCTTACATAAAGAAATCTAAATCTTGAAAATAAAAAGACAACCCATTTTAAAAATGGGCAAGAGATTTGACTAGACACTTTTCCAAAGAAAAAATATGAATGGCTAAAAAGCACATGAGAAGAAGCTCAATATCACTAGCTATTAGGGAAATGCAAATCAAAACTACAAAGAGATATTACCTTACAACTATTATACTGGTGGTTATTTAAAAAAAAACAGAGAACTACAAGTGTTGGAGAGGATGTAGTGGAATGGGAACTCTCATCCACTGCTGATGAGAATGTAGAATGGTGGAGCCATTGTGGAGGATGGTTTGGCAGTTCCTCAGGAAGCTAATTATAGAATAGCCATATGATCCAGTTATCACATTCCTGGGTATATACCCAGAAGAATTAAAAGCAGGGACATGAACAGATATATGAATAGTGGCATTATTCACTATTGCCAAAAGTTGGAAGCATCCCAAATGTCCATCAACAGATGAATGGAGAGGGATCAAGATGGCGCTGACGGTTTAGGTTTGCACTCACTGGCTCTAAGGTAGGGGCTGGCTGATTGGGACCAGGAATGGAGAAGCATGGTCTTTGCAGGGAGCTTGGGGCACAGGAATATTGGCTCCATCAGTCTGAAGGCAGCTGGAGTGTGAGCTGAGCCGTACAGCATAAAATCATGGGTTCTTTTTGCCCCAGTGGGAAACACAGGGGGTGGGGTCCCGTCCCCAGGAGAGGGGACAGGGAGGTTCACGGCCTCACCGGTGGACCTGTGAGGGGTGGGGTGGGCCCTGAGAGTGGGAGGGTCTGATGGGGGTGGAGAGGGTTTCTGTGGGTTTGGTTGCCAGAATCCGCAAGTATTTACAAAGAAAAAAATCAGCCGGCAGGAAACGGTGCTTAGTTGAGGGGACCGGCGTAACTGCTTACCAGGGGGTGCAGACGCAAGGGCCGGCAAAGGTAAGTTCCAGCCAATTAAAAGTTCCGGGCTGAGTAACACAGCTCGCCCAGAGAAGATAGACAGAGGGAAATAATAGACAACTTTCCACGAACCTATTTGGGGTCCCCTCACAGGAGGGGATGGCTTAGAAGAGGAGTTCTTTAAGGTCCCTAATTACATCAAAAAATAAATAGAAACATATAGACCTGCTTTAATTACTAAATTCAGCCTCAACGCCTGCAGAGAGAAGGCTGCAAGGCAATTGATTAATGAACACAGGCTGAGAGGCTCCACAAGTCCCCAAAGGGAACACGGTTTACCTTTGTTTTTGTTTGTTTGTTTGTTTTTTGTTTTTTGTGTCTTTTTTTGTTTGTTTGTTTTTTAATTAGGTGCTGATAGCTTTTTTCTTCTTTGCTGGTCTTCTTTATCCTTGACTTTCCATCCTCTGTGTATAGTGACTGTGTTTACCAACACTATCTCCTCTCTTTCCTTCATCTTTCTACCTTCAGCTTTCTATCATGGTTCTTATTTTCCACCTTTTTTCATTTACTCCCAATTTCACCCTTGTTAACTTCTATCTTGGCTATTCTGTTCTCTTTTAACTCTTTCAATTTATACTAGCTTTTTTCTTTCAGCCTATTTGTTATTAGTTCTCTCTCTCTCATCATTCTGGTCATATAAAATACTCTCTCTCTATATATATATTTTTCTCTCTATTTGGAGTAGACACTCCAATTTTCCCCTATCACTCTATGCTGCCTACATGAGTTAAATATTCAATTTACTAAATTTAATAAGGCTCCTCTTCCAACTTTTATCAGTACTATTATTATCCCTTCTCCTTCTTCACACCTTTTGAATGCTCTGACCCTAATCTTCTTCCTTCAAAGGAACACAGAAAGGGGCAGGGAAATACAGCAAGGAGAAGAAAGTATCAACAAGAAATCTTAACACACACACAGAACTACAAGATAGATAAAGCTCTAGAGCAAAGAGAGAAGCTAAAGACTTTTCATCCTCTGTGTATAGTGATTGTGTTTACCAACACTATCTCCTCTCCTTCCTTCATCTTTCTACCTTCAGCTTTCTGTAGTGGTTTTTATTTTCCACCTTTTTTCATTTGCTCCCAATCTCACCGTTGTTAACTTCTATCTTGGCTATTGTGTTCTCTCTTATTTCTTTCATTTTATACTAGCTTTTTTCTTTCAGCCTATTCATTATTAGTTCTCTCTCTCATCATTCTGGTCATATAAAATAGTCTCTCTCTATATATATTTTTCTCTCTATTTGGAGTAGACACTCCAACTTTCCCCCTATCACTCTACACTGCCTACATGAGTTAAATATTCAATCCGCTAAATCTAATAAGGTCCCTCTTCCAACTCTTATCAATACTATTATTATCCCTTCTCCTTTTTCACCCCTTTCGAATGCTCTGGCCCTAATCTTCTTCCTTCAAAGGGGCATAGAAAAAATCAAGGAAATACAACAAGGGGAAGAAAGTATCAATGAGAAATCTTAACACACAGAGAGAATTACAAGCTAAATAAAACTCTAGAGCAAAGAGAGAAGCTGATCAACAGAACAAACCCATCGAGATAAAATGATGACCAGAGGGCAACAAAAAATTACAAGCCATACTGAGAAAATGGAAGACATGGACCACTCCAAAGAACAAACCAAAAATCAGGGCGAGAAGCAAAACATAGAACAACTAATCATGGACCACCTTCTGGAAATCAAGGAAGAGATTAAGGATATTAAGAAGACACTGGGAGCACATACTGAAGAAATTGTAAAAATAAAAAGATAACAGATATGATGCCGATGAGTAGCACAATCCAAGAAATCAAAAAGACAATGGATTCACATAACAGCAGATTTGAACAATCAGATGAAAGGATTAGTGATTTGGAAGACAGTACATCTGAAATCAAACAGATAGTAGAAAAGATAGATAAAAAGGTAGAAAAAATCCAACAGGGACTTAGGGACTTAACCGACAACACCAAACGCACAAACATATGCATTATAGGCATCCCAGAAGGAGAAGAGAAGGGAAAAGGAACAGAAGGAGTTTTGAAGGAAATAATGG
>PVKH010043166.1:0-10747 GCA_004027955.1 Chaetophractus vellerosus | reverse complement strand
AGAACGGACATCACCATCCCCAAATCCTCAAGGCTGAGGACTGCACAAACATAAGAGGGAAATGCAACCATGGACAAAGTAAACTTATTAATATTGTAGTAATGGAAGAACATGTAATAGTTTTAGAAAGATGGTTGCCAGAGGTGCTGAGTGGGAGGAATCTATATAGGGCATTTTTAGGGCATTGGAATTAGGTGTAAACCACAGTGCAAATTATAGACCTTGATTAGTAGCAGTGCTTCAATATTTATTCATCAATTGTAACAAATGTACCACACAATTGTAAGTTGTTATTAATTAGGGAAGATTTGGGAAGGGAAAGGGTGGTGTATATGGGAATCCCTTATACATTTGATGTAACTTTTTTGCAAAATAAATAAAATTAAATTTAAAAATAAAATAAAATATAAAATAGATGACACTACCATGACTTTTCTTTTTTTGTATTTCTAATACTGGGCACATGATACACATGAAATGTTGAGCATAACTGAATTATTTGTGGGGCTGGTGGCAAATAGTCTGTTAATGAGTGGCAATGTAATAAAAGGGGAATGTGTTTTGGGATCAGACCTAGGTGTAAAGCTCAGATTTACCTGTTAGCACTTTGGCAAGTCTTCATCTTTATGAGCCTAGATTTTTACATCTAAATAAATGAGAATGATAATAGGATTACGGGAAATAAGGTATATGATGTACTTAATTTGGTATGTGGAACAAATCAGAGGCTTCATAAATATTTGTGAAAAGAATAAGTGGTCACTATTACTACATCTATTCTTCTTCATAGAGTGTCAGTATACTTTACTTTCTAGTATATCATATTCTTTACAGACATATATACTTATTGCATAAACTGTTTGTTGGCTAACTGCTTTTCTGTCTTAGAAGATGTCTGCTTTGAGTACCTCACAGCCTTTTTTATTTTTTTAATTCCAGACTAATCCATGGAGGACAGATGTTAAATGGATTGGCAGGTCCAACTGTAATGAATGCTGCTCCATTCCTCTCTACAACATGGTTTTCTGCAGATGAACGGGCCACTGCCACAGCCATTGCATCAATGCTCAGTTATCTTGGTGGAGCATGTGCATTTTTGGTTGGACCCCTTATTGTACCAGCTCCCAATGGGACTTCACCTTTTCTGGCTGCAGAGAATAGCAGGGCCCATATTAAAGATCGCATAGAGACGGTATTATATGCAGGTATTTTGAAGTCTATTTTCTTCCTGTTATACTTTGCCTTTATCCCAGTCTTTTTTACTGTACTTTTTGTATGCCAGATCACTTCATATGAAATATTTAAGAAGACTAGTCACATAATATAGAAATGCTTATTTAAAAACTATATCCTTTATAGGCTACTAGGTTTAAAATGTATTGTTACTACACTAAAGGTTATTTCTTAATTTCACTTGCCTGTCTCATCCATTTACCATTCAGCACTGTATGACACCAGTTGCAAGTTTGTGGGGTTCCCCAAACCACCCTCAGATTCAGTATTTCATTAAGGACTCACAGAACTCACTGAAAGCTTTTGTACTCATGGTTATGGTTCATTACAGGGAAAGGATATAGATTAAAATCAGCCAAGGGAACAAGTGAATAGGGCAAACTCCAGGAGTAGCTCCCCCACCCTTAACATTACAGAGATTCCAGTTGTCCTTTTCCCTTGGAGTCATGAACAGTAAAAACCATTCTTAGCTTGTAGGCAATATAAAAACAGGCACTGGACTGCATTTGGCCTATGAACCATAGTTTGCTGACTCCTGATGGAGAATAGGCTGGGTATTTTATTTTTATTTTTTCCTAATTGAACTAAAAGTAAAGGTAAAAATGAGGGTCAAAATAATTCTCTGCAGAGACCTAGGTTAGTGTAGAAAAAGTGTTTCTTTCTCATCATATGAAAAGAAAATATTAATATGATATTGACCTTTGTTTTAAAATGATTCAGCATAAGCAAAATACAAAAATCTCAAGCATTTCCTATGAGCCTCCATTAGAAAATAAAGGAAGACATAATGATAATGTCTCATAAAATAAAAACTGTCAATAACTAGATAGAAATTATTTTTTAAAAAAAGGAAATTCTAGAATTGAAAAGTATGATGACCAAAATGAGAAATTTATTAGTGGTGCTCAACAGATTTGAACTGGCAGAAGAAAGAATCAGCGGACTTAAATATATATCAATAGATATTGTATAATGTGAAGAATAGAGAAAAAAGAATGAAGAAAAATGACCAAAGCCTCAGAGAAATATGGGACACCATTAAGCACACCACATGTGTGTAATGGGAGTACCAGAAGGAGAAGAGAGAAAGAAGAAGAAAAATGTTTGAGGAAATAATGACTGAAAACTTCCCAAATGTGATCACAAACTAATCTATGCATCCAAGAAGCTCCCTGAACTCAAAATAAGATAAACAAAAGACAGCCACACTCAGACACATTATAGTAGCAATGTTGAAAGCTTACAACAAAGAGAAATCTTGAAATAAGCAAAAGAAAGTGATGAAGTCATTTGCAAGGGAACCCCAATAAGATTAGCATCTGACTTCTTATCAGAAATAATGGAGACTAGAATGTTACTAGAGATAATTTAGTACATTTTATAATGATAAAAAAGTAAATCCTTCTGTGTATTAGTATACCAAAGGGGTGCCAATGCAAAGTACCAGAAACCTCCTGGCTTTTATAAAGGGTATTTATTTAGTGTAAAAGCTTACAGCTACAAGGCCCTAAAGCTGTAGGCTGGCATAGGGCTTGTCTCTCAGGGCTTCCTCTCTCTCCTGGCATAGGGCTTGTTTCTTTCCAGTCTTTCTTTATCAGTCTGGGCTCTCTTCCCAAGGTCAGCTGTAAGCTATCAGGCAAATACTTAGTCTCTCCGCAAGGCCCCAGGATAAAAATGATAGAGCTTTCCCTCTTCCCAGGTCTTCTTGAGAGAGTATCTGTTTATAACAGCCCATCAAGGGGGTGGGGACTCAACCTGAGTTATGCCTTACTGATGCCTTACTGACATAGCCCAATCAGAAGCCCTAAATTTGTTTTATCAAGTAAACTTAATCAGAGGCCCCTCACTGAATTTAATACAATCAAAGGGTATCATACCCAGAGGAATAGTCTTTCTCTTTTTGGGATTCACAAAATTTATCTCAAATTGTCACAATCTAGTGGACATAGAAATGACAAATATATATATGCACCTAACAGTAGGACCTCAAAATACATGAAGCAAAATTGGGCAAAATTGAGGGGAAAAAGACAACTTAAAAATAGTTGAAGTCTTTACCCTACTTTCAATAATTTATAGAACAATGAATAAGGATGTAAGAGACTTGAACAGCACTATAAAACAACTAGACCTACTGGAATCTATAGAAATAATAACAAAATACATATTCTTGAGCACACCTGGAACATTCTGCAGGCTAGTCCATATACCAGGCCCAAAACAAGCTTCAATAAATTTTAAAGTATCATGTGAAGTATGTTCTCCAAACACAATGAAATAAAATTAGAAATCAATAACATAAGGAAATTTGAGAAATCCATTAATACATGTAAATTAACCATCATGCGGAAATAACTGTCAAAAAAGTAATCACAAGAGAAATTAGAAAATATATTGAAATGAATAAAAATGAAAACAGCATACTAAAACATGAGTATCTTTTAAAAATAATTAATTAAAAAATTAAATAAATAAAAAATAAAACATATGAGATTCAGCTAAAGCAGAGATTAAGGGGAAACTTATAGGTGTAAATGACTACATTAAAAAAGAAGAAAAACCTCAAATCAGTAACCTAACATTCCACCTTAAGTTACTGTGAAAGAAAAACAAACTCAACCAAAGCAAGCAGAAGGAAGGAATATTAGAGTAGAAATAAAATGAAATAGAGAATAAAAAAATAGAGAAAAATCAACAAAACCAAAAAATATTTAAAAGATTAAAAAGAAAATTGGGAAATCTTTAGCTAGACTGAAGGAAAAAAAAACAACTCAAATTACTAATATTAGGAATGAAATAGTGGAAATCACTATTGACCTTCTAGAATTAAAAGGTTGTAGTAGAGGGGCTGGCTCGATAGCCCAGTGGATAGGGCGCCGGCATACCACATGGGAGGCCCCGGGTTCGATTCCCGGGGACCTCTCCTAGCGGGCAGACCGCCTTTGAGAATGGCAAGCCGCCATGGGCGGGCCGGAGCCGCCGTGGGCAGGGCAAGAAGCTGCCACGGACAGGGCAAGAGCCGCCACAGGCAGGGCAGGTGGCCCGCGGATGGAGCGCAGCCAGCCACCCGCGAACTGAATCAAGCGCCGGCCGTGAACGGACGCAGAGACCGCCCACAAGCGGGGAAAGCCGCGCCTGCGCAGTGACCACTCTCGGCGTGTCGCCGCAGCGGGGGGAAGGGGAGATATGTAATAAAATAAATAAATCTTTTTAAAAAAAAAAGGTTGTAGTAGAATACTATGAACAACTCTATGCCAACAAATTAGATAACTTAGATGAAATGAACAAATTCCTAGAAAGACACAAACTGCTGGAAACAATTCAAGAAGTGATAAAAAATTGAACAAACCTATAACAAGTAAAGAGATTAAATTATTAATTGAAAAACTTCTCAAAAAGAAAATCCCAGACCCAGATGGCTTCACTGCTGAATTCTACCAAACATTTGAAGAATAGTTAATACCAATTCTTGACAAAATCTTCCAAAAAATAGAAGAAGAGGCAACACTCTCCAACTCATTCTATGAGACCAGTAGTAACCTGATACCAAAACTGGATAAAGACATCACAGAAAAAGAAAACTGCAGACAACTATCTCTTATGAATAAAGATGCAAAAGTCCTGAACAAAATACTAGAAAACCAAATCCAGCAACAGATAAAAAGGATTATACACCATGACCTAGTGGAGTTTATTCCAGGAATGCAGGGTCGCTTCAACACTCAAAACCCAGTTATCAATAGAATTAAGGACCAAAACCATACGATCATCGTAATAGATACAGAAAAAGCAGTTGACAAAATTCAACACACTTTAATGATAAAAGCGTTCAACAAACTAGGAATAGAAAAGAACTATTGAAACCCCTCAGCCAACATTATATGTAATGGTGAAAGACTAAATGCTTTCTCCTATAAGATCAGGAACAAGACAAGGATGTCTACTCTTGCCACTTCTATTTAACATTGTACTGGAGGATCCAACCAGGATCACACACTAAGCAAGGAAAAGAAAGAAAAGGCTTCCAGATTGGAAAGGAAGAAAAACTCTCCCTATTGCAGATGGCAAGATCTTATATATAGAAAATTCTTTGGAGTCCACAAAAAAACTATTAGAATTTAAAAATTAGTTTAACAAGGTTATAGGATACAATATTAATATATAAGAACAACTGTATTTCTATACATTAACAGTAAACAATCCGAACATTGAAATTAGAAAAACAGTTCAATTTATAATACTATCAAAAAGAGTAAAGTATTTAGGACTATTCTAAGAAAAGAAGGACAAAACTTGTTCTCTGAAGACTGCAAAACACTGTTGAAAGAAATTAAAGAAGATCTAAATAAATGGAAAAATATTTGTGTTCATGGATCAGAAGTTTTAATGTTGTAAAGATGGCAATACTCCCCAAATTTATCTAGAAATATAGTGCGATCACATTAAAATTTCAGCTGCTTTTTTTTTTTTTTGGCAGCAATTGTATTAGTCAGCCAAAGAGGTGCTGATGCAAAGTACCAGAAATCTGTTGGCTTTTATAAAGGGTATTATTTGGGGTAGCAGCTTACAGTCACAAGGCTGTAAAGAGTTTAACTCAAGGTACCATAAGAGGTAATTCCTCATCCAAAGTCTTTTGCCATGTGTTGAAGTAAGTTGGTGGGCAATGTCTGCGAGCGTTCAGCCTTCCTCTTCCTTTTAAGACTCATGGGCCCAGCTTCTTCCTATCTCAACTGTAGGCTGGAGGGCTTGTCTTTCTTCCTGGAGCTCATATCTTTCTGACCTCATTTCTTTCTGAGCTCAAGATCAGTTATAAACTATCAGACGAATGTCTCATCTCTCTCCAGGGCTCCAGCACCATGTCTTTTTCTATGTTCTCCTGTGTGTCTACTTCCATGTGAGAATCTGTTTTATCAGCCCAAAGGGCCTGGGACGCAATGCTGAGTTGTACTCTAATGACATTGTTGACTCAATGCCCTAATCTTAACATAATTTAATCAGATGTCTCAGCTGAATCTAATACAATCAAAGGGTATCATGCCCAGAGGAACAGAACAGTTTACAAATATAATCATATCTCCTTTTTAGAGTTCATAAATAATACCAAACTACCACATTGACCAGTTGATCCTAAAATTCATGTGGAGATGCGAGGCACCCAGAGTAGCCAAAACAATCTTGAAAAAGAACAAAGTAGGAGGACTCAAACTTCTGATTTCAAAACTTATTACAAAGCTACCCTAATCAATATGGGATTGGCATAAGGATAGACATATAACCAATGGAACAGAAATAAGATTTCAAAAATAAACCATTACATTTTTGATCAGTTGATTTTTGACAAGGATGCCAAAACAATTCAGTAGGGAAAGAACAGCCTTTTCAACAAATGGTGATGGAATAACGGGGTACCGACAATCAAAAGAATGAATTTGGACCCCTTCCTTAAATCATACACAAAAATTAACTCAAAAAAGCGTTATAGACTATTTTAGTGTCATAGCTGCTGAGACAAATATGATAGAATGGGTTGGCTTAACAACAGGAATTTATTGGCTCACTGTTGCAGAGGCCAGAAGGCTTGATTCTTCCTGGGGTTGGTACCTTCTGGCTGGCCAGCAATCTTTGGTGTGACTTGGCTTTTCTGTCACATGGCAATGCGCGTGGAGATACCTTCTCCTTTCTCCTTTGATTTCTGTTGACCCTGAAATACTACTTCTCACCCACTAGAATAGCTGTAACTATAAAGATAATAAAAAATATCGATGATATAGAGAAATTGGAACCCTCGTACATTGCTAGTGGGAATGTAAAATGTGAAGCTGCTTTGGAAAACAGTTTGGCTGTTCTTCAGAATGTTAAGCATAGATTACCACATGACTCAGCTATTCCATCTGTAGATGTGTACCGAAGCAAAGTGAAAACCTACATCCATGCAAAAATTTGTACACGAATGTTCATTGCAGCATTATTCATAATAGCCAAAAAGTGGAAACAACTCAAATGTCCATGAACTGATGAATGGATAAACTAAATGTGGGATAGCCATACAATGGAGTATTATTTGGCAATAGAAAAGAGTAAAGTACTGATATATCCTACAACATAAATGAATTTTGAAAATGTTATGCTAAGCGAATCAAGCCAATCACAAAAGATAACATGTTTTATGATTCCATTAATATGAAATGTCCATAATAATGAAATCCATAGAGACTGAAAGTAGATTAGTAGTTACCTAGGGTGGGTGGATTTAGGGAGCAATAAAGGTATGACTTCAAATGGGTACATGGTTTTTTAGGGGGAGGGAGTGAGGAATAGTTCTAAAGTTGTTGGAGATGATGATTGCACAACTTTGTGAATTTACTAAAAACCACTGAATTGTACACTTTAAACTGGTGAATTCGATGCTGTGTAAATTATATTTCAATAAAACTGTTCACAAAAACTCAAGTAGAAAGATGGACAAGGAATATGAACAAGCCAGTCACAGAAGAGGATATACAAATGGCCAATAAGCATCTGAAAGGTGATCATTCAGTGTTACTAATAATTAAAAGAAAATAAATTTTACCAAACAAAGGTAACTCTTTTGCTCCTCAGATTGACAAAAAAAAAAAAGAAAGAAAGAAAGAAAGAAAGAAAGAAAGAAAGAAAGAAAGAAAGAAAGAAAATACAAAAAAGAAAAAGTGTTAACAGTTTTGTTTTTAAGAATTAGGAATATATGAATTTCTAATTGGATTAAATAAAATTTTCTGTTGTTGAGTGTCTTATGATAATATTGTATCTTCTGTTAAGAATATAGCCCTAGAATTAGAATGATCTCGCTGAAAGGACCTCTGGAAATCACTTTGCCCAATCCCTTTATTAAATGCCCAGAAAGAGTAAGGGATATGTCAAAGGTCACAAAGATAGTTAATTGTATAGTCGGGTCTATACACTATGTATCCTGACTACCAGAGTGATGCTTTTCAACTAAATTGGGTACAGGTAACAAACGTTGGCTTAAACTCTTGATAGAATTATCAGGACTCCCAGGAACCTTCCCTTCTGCAATGGTGTCAAACTAAGATTGTTTGGATGTTCATTTTACTTCTGATTGTTTAGTATTCTACATTAGCTGGTATTTAAGTTCTGTTCTCTATACCTTGGTGTCTTATTTTTGAGGGTGTCTTATTTTTGAGGGTTTCTTGTTTTGTTCAAATTTCCCATGTAGCCTGTAAATTGGGTCTGGCCTGCAATATGTGTCATAATAATCTCCTGCAATTGATTAAACAAACCTTCTCCTCTCTTGTTCTTATCAGTTTTCTCAATCATATTCTTTCTTTCTCAGTACCATATTTTTTAGACAATTATCCTAGAACTGTGTTTCAAAATCTCTTTTATTTTGGTTGCTGTTGGTTTTTAATATATTTTTTCCTTAGAGTAACATTTTTTACTAGTACCACCATACTTCTTTGCTTATCATATGACTTCTTACCTACAACCTGCTAAAATTTATCTCATTCCATATCCATTTTTCTCACTAGATTGAGCTGTCTTGACTAGGTGCTATATTTTACTTATCTGTATATAATCCTAGGGCTTAGTTGATGCTCAATATTTGTTAGATAAATAAATACCTGAAATTTTCACCTTCTTTGTGTTACTGGTTAATATTTTACTCTATTGGTTTTTTTTTCCTTTCAGAATTTGGAGTTGTCTGCCTAATATTTTCTACAACACTAGTTTATTTCCCACCCCGGCCTCCTCTTCCTCCCAGTGTTGCTGCAGCTAGCCAGCGGCTGAGTTATCGGCGGAGCTTTTGTAGATTATTAAGGTAAATGTACTTAGAGTCATTGGGTAGTTTTGTCTAGCACCTTCAAAATAAGTCCACATTTTTAAGATAATTTAAGGCAGTGATTTTCCAGCAACCTGTTAATAATTGATAAACTACTGATTAGATATTGTAGAGCAATTTCCTGTTAGAAATCTATCTTGAAAAATTGTGAAAAATAAAAATCTCTGTAATTTTTGCCTTTTCTACATACATAGTTACAAAATCTTTTTACGCTAGTAATTTTCTTATAAATGGAAACTCATATCAAACAATAATTTCTGTGAAATCATGGGTTTCATGTGTTTACTATATTTTTCTTAATATACAAATTACTATTTTCATTATGTATTTCTTAATGTACATTGAGAAAATAATCAGGAGCTAGTCAATACAAAGTGAATAAAATAAATAGTGTTTATTTACTTATCACCTGAAATTATCTTATATGCCACCAGTGAGACATACTTTGAAAACTTGCATTATTTTCTTATTTATTTGGTATAACTTTAATATAATTAAAATCTGCCCATGAAGGCTGAAATTCCCCAATACTATATTTGATTCTTTGGCTCTATAGACCATCATTTTTTATTATGATTTGCAATTGGGCCACTAGAATTTAGCATTTGAATTTTTTGCCACTTAGTATCATGAATTTTTATTGGTTCTTCAGAAACTTCTCTATAGTTAGTTATTTCTGCTATTCCAGTCTTCCGCTCTCACCATATGATAAATACCCATGGTGAGAAACTATGTTTCTGTATCTTATATAATGCTGTCCAGTAAATATATAATGCAAGCCACATAATTTTCAATTTTCTAGTAGCCTTTTTAAAAATTAAAAAGGAACAGTTAAAATTAATTTAAATAACATTTTATTTAACCTATATATCTAAAATATTATCATTTTAACATTGATGTTAGAAACTATTGAAACATTTAACAATCTTATTCATATAAAATCTTTGAAATCTGGTTTTATACACCTAACACAAATCAATTCAGACACTAAATTTTCATTGAAAATATTTGATAGGTATTTACATTTCATATAATTTACGGTTTAAAAATCATTAATTGAGCTGTGTCTCACATATTGCAATATTATCTAAAGCTAAAAAAAAATACGGGTTTTCAAATTCTGAATCCAAAGGTCTTTGCTATTAAGAGAAAGATCTTGTATTCTACAGACAATTATTTAGAAGCCTATTGAAAATCTTTCACTTTTTAAAAATATAGTTTTTATTCTTGTCCTCATAATTTTTTAGCAAAATTTCCATAGGCAAAATGATTTCTTTTAACATCTCCATCTACAAAAATGGTTTTCTTTTTGTGTAAGAATCCAAATTGTTTTATAGCTTGCTAAAGTTATAAACTCAGTTCCTATTTTAAAAAGCATATAAAAAATGTTTGTTGGACATTTAATTCCAACTTAAGGAAACTAATTTTCTTGATTCTTTTTTGACCATTAAGAAGAAACATCTTATAAAACTTGATTTTTTTTGCTGGAATTGTTTCTTAATGTCCACTTATTTATCTTTAAAAAATTTTTACACAGCTGACAATACCTTTTGCTGTGCTGTAGCACATCGCAATTTCCATTGTTTTATCTGTATATAGAATGAAATTATTCAAACTGAATCAATTCATCAACGCCAAGAGGATCAGTGATGGATTGTAATACTAGAAATAATGAAT
>PVKH010043165.1:0-10747 GCA_004027955.1 Chaetophractus vellerosus | reverse complement strand
AAAAAAAAAAACAGGAATATCAGCAAACAAGTGGCCTTCAAGCACCGTGTGTACATAAGAAATCACAATAAAGCAAACCTCCTCCACTACCTGCAATGAAACAGTGGTCTGGGTCTGACTTGAACCTACCTGAACCTGAGGTTCTGCAGCCATTAGCAAGGGCACACTCAGGAGATTTGTGTTTTGCAACATGAATATTACGGAAGACTGAATAATGGTCCCCCAAGACGTCAGGTCCTAATCACTGCAACCTATAAATGTTTCCTTATGGGGAGGAAGGGTCTTTACAGATGTCATTATGATTTTGAGATGGGCAGATGGCCCTGTACTATCCAGGCAGGCCCTAAAGTAATCACAAGTGTCTTTAGAAGAGGGAGGCTGTATTAGTCAGCCAAAGGGGTGCTGATGCAAAATTCCAGAAATTGGTTGGTCTTTATAAAGGGTATTTACTTGGGGTAGAAGTTCACAGTAACCAGGTCATAAATCATAAGTTTCTTCCTTCACCAAAGTCTGTTGCCAGTGTTGGAGCATGACAGTTACCGACGTTTGCCAGGGTTCAGGCTTCTTGGGTTCCTCCCTTCCCGGGGCTCCATTTCTCTCCAGGCTCAGCTCCTCTGTTTCCTCCACAAGGTCAGCTATAGACTATGATGCTCTCTGGGCTTTGCCTCTATCCATATGGCCAGCTGTGAACTGTCAGGCGAATCGCTTGTCTCTATCCTGGGGCCTCTTCTCCTTCCTCACGACCAAGCTCCTCTGTGTGCTTGCTTCCCTGGGCTCCAGCATTAAAACTCAGCATCAGAACTCCAACTCAAAGCTCCAACTCTGTCCTTTGCCATGTCTTTTATCTTTGAGACCCCACCCACTAAGGGGCGGGGCTCAACGCCCTACTGATATGGCCCAATCAAAGCCCTAATCATAACTTAATCATACCCAGATGAACAGACCAGTTTACAGGCATAATCCAATATCTATTTTTGGAATTCATAACTATGTCAAACTGCCAAACTGCTACAGAGGCAGAGGGAGATTCTGACAGGCAGGAGAGAGGAGGCAATGTGACCCCAGAGACAGGGATTGGTGTGATGCAGCCACAAGCCAAGGAGAACCTTGGAGCTGCCAGAGCCGGAAGAGGCGAGGGACCGACTCTCCCCTAGAGCCTCCGGATGGAGTACGGCCCTGCAGACACCTGCATTTTGATCCAGTGAAACTGATTTTGAAGTTCTGGCCTCCAGAGCCTTAACAAAATAAATGTATGTTGTTTTAAGCCAGCAAATTTGTGGTAATCTGTTAGAACAGTTACAGGAGACTACACAAATATAGAATTTTGTTTTTATTCAGATTGACAACCAGAATCCTAATATGCCTTATAAATTCTTATTACTACTTATTACTACCACAAGACAGCTGGTTAGAAATGCAGAATCACAAGTGTCATCTTCAGAATCAGAATGTGCAGTCTAACAAGATCCCCAGGTGATTCACATGCATGCTATCATTTGAGAATCGCTCTTCTAAATGACGTTGAGGTGTGGGTGAGAAGTTGATTCTCACTTGCTACGATTTGGTGTGGGGAAGTGTTGTGCGAACAGGCTGGTGAGAGTCGTGTGAGTGCACAAGATAGGGGCTATCACCACAGGGGGTTGGGTAAATCCCTCTCTCAAACTGGAATCCCAACTTGAGTGAGAAGGGCTGTGAGAGTGGCAACCATCGTGGGGATGGACCAGGTTACACCTCATGATTCTTTAAGATGGTGCTTGGTTGCCCAAAAATGATTCCGATATTTACAAAGAGTGAATCACACCTTTTTCATTTTTTCTGACGGTTACAGAAAGATACTAGCGCCATTCCTGAAGTAATGAGTTTTTCATCAGAGCAAGGCAAAACACGGACAGGGAGGTTGAGGGAACACAAGCTTTAAATGCAGCTGGAGTGACCTGGTGACCTTTCACATGTCTTCCAGTAAAAAAGGATGAATTTCTATGCTTCTATGAACAACGTATATAGTCATATTTACACTTTTAACAACAGTTTCTAATGAAGAAAACAGGTTTAATTTCAGCATCCATAGCCAAAGGAAAACTCATTAAACAATTTGGACAGATTCCTAAAGCTGTGCAAGACTGTTTTCTGACCTATAGAAGAATCCAGCAGAGGAAATTTACCTGTCAACTCCTGCTTTAATAGGCAACAGCAAAATGCTGGAGTCAACAACACAATCTATAAATGTGTATGGCAGCTAATTTTTAATTGGCACTTTCTCTTGCACCTGCCATAGGAGTTTCACGCATTTATCAACATATTGAAAATGCTTACTTAGTATTTGCAATTTTGTTCCTTTCACACACTAGCAACACTACTCTAATTAGTGTCATTTTGACACTCACAGACATTTGGAGTGGAGAAGAGATCATTTTATAGTTGGCTAGTTGGAAAAGCTCTCAGGGTTATCGTTCCAAATCTTTCCTAGGCTGATGCCTGTTTCCAGTTTCAGCTCTCAGGAGTCCTGGGAATTTCTAGGATGCTAGCATATAAGTTTAAACTGAGCAGAGATATGGTGATGGGGAGGAGATAAAAGTACGGCAAGAATATGATCAGCTATTCCAGTTTTTAATGAAAAATGATGACACAATGCTCCTAGGTTACAACTATCAGATGCTTACTATCGCCAGGCACTGTGCTAAGCTCTTCACATAGATTGTTTCACTTAACCCTCATAACAGTCTTGTAAGGAAGGTTTTATTATTATCCTCATTTCACATGCACTTGCCTAAGGAACCATCATAAATAAGTGGCTGAGCCAGGGTGTGAACTCCTGGAATTCTGAATGGGGCTTGTATTATTCTCAACCACATTCAGTAGTTTTGCCTCCCAGATGGTGGCCAAATTCACTGCTCGTGGAGCCAAGTGTGACCACACTCTCTGATCCACTATCTTACCCTACTTCGTGAAGATAAATCCAGAACTTCCAAGCAAATCGCCAAAGGCTCAACTGCTCTCACAGCAAAAAACGAGTAAAAAAGTTTCCACCAGAGAATTCCCGAAATCAACCACTAGGCCACATTCACAAACAACTTCAGTCAATGACATCTTATTATGAAAGACTTAATAGTTCTGATTGTTTGGTCTTACTATTGAGGGAAGAGACAGAGACGGATGTGAGAGAAATTATTCTTTTCCAAGTGACAGCATGTTTTAAGAGCCACCTTAAGGGAGCTGAACCATATATTTGGTCATGCTTTGAATCTAATGGAACCAAAAGCACTTTACAAATGAGAAAAGTGAGGACTAGAAATGAAAAGGGATTTACCCAATTATTAGATGCAAGTTAACTAAAGAATTGGGGTTGGGATTGAGTTTCCTGACCTCTGGTCCAATGTTATTTTTATTCATTCTTTCATTCAGCCATCTGCTCCTTTGTTGGTCTGTTTGTCCATCTATCATCCATTCACCCATCCATCCACCTAGTTGCCCATTCAGTAATTATTAAGCACATACTATTGACAGTTATTAAAGTTATAAGGCTGAATGGGGCACTCTCTGTGCCCTCAGGCACCCACATGATACTCAGATGCTTGGGTCATCATTTAAGAGCTTTCAGAAACAGGGTGCTGTTGGAAAGACATTGGCAATGATTATTCTGAGCATCTGGTCAGCTGCCCAAAACAGATCCAACGCAATACCTTTCTATCTGGTCTCCAGCACCCACATTTCTCTTTTCCTTAGCTTTCTGAAATCAAGAGGACAGTTTTAGGAAGGTGTATTCATTGCAAAGTCACTGAAAAATGACTAGGGCACGTGGGTTCTATGTGCAAGATGTCATCATGGATTTTTTTTTTTTTAGCCCACTAAACTGTCTTTCTCACAAGAGTTCGGCATCATGCATTTTTAAAAGGGGCCTGTTTTACCTAATCCAGTGAAATAACTGTAGAGAACTGTTGTTACAGAGAAGACTTTCATAGGGTCACACTCATCAAACTGTTGTCTTTCACTGTCCCCTTTCCATTTCCTCCCCATTGCACAGGGATATATTCGTGTTGAGCAATAGGGGAGTGCAGTGACTCAGTGACTCACAGTGGTTGTAAAGTTTAAGTGAGCTTATGCATGTGAGCATTTAAATTTCAGCGAAGTTATTCAGAGCTGCTCCCTCTTAAACACTGTTAATCTTACAATATGCTGGTCACAGCAAAGGAAGCATATTTAATATATAAACCAGCTGTGGCATCCACTGTTTGAATTCTTTTGTTTATATTTACACATTTAGGTTGCTATTCGGTCATTCAGTGCCTGGGCCTGCCTGAGCTATTCCTTGTGGCAGACACTATGGGGTATGGTAGAAAAAGCCCCTGAGAAGAGCTGAGAAGGGAGGCTTTGAAGGGTGGCTCTTCTCTTTACTGCCTGTGTGGCCCCAGGCAAGTTATTGATTCAGCACCTTTTATGCCGGAAGGGGTTTCTCTACCGATCTGCTACAGCTGTTACCAGTATCCTCTCTACAGATGAAAATGCTAAGAGCCAAAGGGGCTCAAGTGTGTTCAAGGTCACTCAGCTAATTAATGGCAGCACTCATTCACTTTAAAATAAATCTTAGTCTCTCCAAACACACACGAGACATGTTTCAACCTTGATAGCTAGTTTTCTTTGCTCTGAGTTTGCATTGCCTGGATTCTAGATGCAACCCCCACTCTGCCTCTTACCAGGCATGTAACCTGGGAAAAATGATTTATCCTTCCAGTGCCTCAATCCTCAACTATGAAATGGGTGAAATAACAATACTATCTATCTCACTGTGACTTTGTAAAGGTTGAATAATATAATCCAATGAGAGTAGTTCACATAATACCTGACACTGTATTATAATAGGTTGGAATTACATCTTCTCTCTTCATTTGTGAGATTTGATGAAGACAATAACCAAAATACTTAATATTTTCAAAATGGATCATTGAATAAGAAAAAAAACTTATTTTCAATTATGTATTAATTCATTCAGCAAATGTTTATTTCAAATATCTATTATCTGTTAGGCACTGGTGTAGGTGATGGGATATAGTACTGACAGAATAGTCAGAATTCCCTTAAATTTTAGCAGGGTTAGAAGGACAATAATAGCATAATGGTTAAGTAAATTTTATATGCATTAGAAAGTTCTAAGTGCTACAGGGAAAAATAAAGCCAAGAAGGAAGATACGGAGTAAGGTTGGGGTAGACAGGGTTGGGGTGGACAGGGTTGGGTAGAACAGTTGGCAGTTTAAATGGGGTGGCCAAAGCTCAGTGACATATGAGGAAAGTTTGAGGGAGGGGAAGTAGCTAGCAAGATCGGTGTCCAGGTAAAGGGAAGAAGAGCAGGTGCAAAGGCCCTGAGGCAGTGGTATGCCTGGCATGTAAGAGGAATGATAGCAAGGAGTTCAATGTGGTTGTAACAGAATGAGTACTAGGGGGTGAAGTAGGCAATGAGGACATAGAGGAAACAGAAGCCAGACCATGGAACACCTTTATAAACCACGGTAGGGATCTTGGCTTTTACTTTGTTTGAGTTGTAGCATCTTTGGGTGGTTTTGGGCAGAGAAGTGCATAATCTGACTTAGATTTTAACTAATTGTGAAACAGGTTAATTGTTACTATGCTGAGAACAGATTGTAGAGGTCAAGGGTGGAAGCAGAGATAGTACTTAGGATGTATGGCATAGACAATGCTGTGTATTGACAAAAACATCTTTGTTTTCCTCTTAGAAGCCCTTATGTATCTGGGTGGACCCATTACCTATTTTCTGGGCAATGGAATATGAGTAGAAGGGATATAGATTATTTCCAGGGCTGGTTTCTGAAAAGTCCTATAATTTTATCTGCTCTCTCTCGACCTGTATGCCTGGAAGCTAAGAATTTTTCAATGGCAGAGACATGATGCAAGCAGCTTGGATCCTTCAGTCGTCACTTAGCAGAGAGTTACCCAGGAGTACCACCAGGCCTGCATCAAATGGTGAGATGAGTGAGAAATGAACTTTCACTGTGCTAGGCCCCTGAGAGTTGGGAATGGTTTGTTACAGCATCTTTAGAGCTTTGCCCTCACAGATACAGGAGCCTAGTGAAACATACCAGGCAAGAGATTATAATGGCTTGGATCAAGGAGTTAACAGTAGAGGTTGTGAAACTGGTTGGACCCTGGGTATATTTTGAAGGTGGGGCCAACAGATTTTCTGACAGGTGTGAGAAAATGAGGCTCTTGGCCTGAACAATTAGAAGGATGGAGTTTTCATTAATTGAAAGGGGGAAGACTACAGAAAGAACAGGTGTGTATGTGAGGGAGCTATGAGGTGGGCGGGGGAGATGAGGAGTTCAGCTTTGGGCATGTGAGGTCTGAGCTAATGATCATATATCTGAGGGGAGAAGCTGAGTAGACAATATGGCACACCAGTGGGCTGGAGCCTTCTTCTACCAGCTTCTAGGAAACCACTGTAAAATTTTCAGAAATTTTGTAAGCTACTTATTAAACTATTGGTAGCTTGAAGTCAGCCATGGTGGGAGTATTTACACCACAGAAATTGTCCAGTCCTGAAATCTGGGCTTTTTTTTTGTTTTTTCCAGAGAAGAGATTGTTAAACAATTCCCAGCACCCCACTAAATATAAGGGTTGAGGGGAGATGTCATGTTTATAAATAAGATTATATTTTAAACGTTTTTTGTTTTATTTTGTTTTCCAATACTAATTAGAATCTATCTCAAGTGTCAGAAATGTCTTTCATTTAATGATGTTTTCTTGGTCATGCTCTATTAACCAATGTTATTTTTAGATGATTAGTATTTATACATTCCCATTTCTATGGTTCACTGTATGTTGACAGCTATTACATGCTGAAAATGTTAACTATTTTATTTCTATTGTCTAGTGTATTTAAGGAAGCAAAGATAAAATTAAATAATCTCATATTGTCTTAAATCTCAGAATGCACATACATGCCTTTTGTGAAATTTCTGATATTCACAATATCCGAACATTCCCATCTAATAAAGTAGCAACCCCCTGCTGAACACAACACTCTCTTCTGACCTCAGATTATCTGTTTGTAAAATGAGGATTATATTTTCCTTGCCTACATCACCAAGTAATTGTGAAGATCAAATGAGATAATGTACCTTAAAGTGTCTGTCAACTGTAAGCAACTGGAACAGAACAAATGTTGATAAATCAGAAATAAAATGACAAAGAGTCTGCATTGACTATGATCTTCAAAAAATTTATTAAATGCTTGTGTGTGTGTGTGTGTGTGTGTGTGTGTGTGTGTGTGTGTGTGTGGTGAAGTACCATTCAGAGCTAATCAGGCTGATATTGTCCTGGTCTTCAGGATTTCATAATATGATGACTCACTATGGAAATTACTCGAGGGGGACTCCATGCAAACTTAAATTTAACATATGTGAGAGGAATGTAAGAAAATACTTCCTGATTTCACTTTGTTACCTTCCTTCCCCTGGACACTCTGGAATATCCAAAGGAATCTGACTTTCCATCAGCTATAAAGATGGAATCTCATTTTATATCATAGATTTGCCTTTAGCTTTTAAAAAAATGTTTATTGCAGGTGTTTCTCTAAACATTTTAAATCAAACTGAGTTAAACCGGGAGAGAGAAAATAGTAACATAAAATAGTCATATATTGTTTAGGAGATACAGTGAATACAATTATTTCTATTATTATTAGCTCTCTTGTAGGGTTGCCTGATTAGAGAGTTCCAATGAGTGAGATCTCTAATAATATTTCAGGCCTTTTAATTTTTAAATTAAAAATGGTAAATTAGAGGATTAATAATAGAAACACTTAAATGAATACATTGACATAACAAATGGAAATGTCTACAAATAAAAAATATCCTACAGGATTTTTATGTGCTTAAATGTCTCTCAATGCACTTCTTAGCTAGGTATGTGCCTTAGTATCTTTGTTCTGCTGCTGAAGCTTCAAGAGATGAATTAGATAAAACATAGAAGATCTGTGTCATACAAAGTAGGAGTTATTGTCTACTCGGTTTGCTGCTACGTTTGCATGGAACTACTTCCAACAACTTAACCTTTGGCTGGACCATGGTACTGGAAAGCAAAGGGTGGATACAACTGTGACAATAGATAATTGTCAATTTTGAGAGACCATCTTAATACTCTGGTAGCTTAATCGCTAACATACCCATTGACATTCATAGTTCAACTGATCAGTGTTCCATCTGTGTCTTCAGGATATTGGAGAACAAAATTGAATGAGAAAGATCCCTGTCAGGCATTTCACCTCATAGCTTTGCATGAGGTTTCAACATGTCAGTGGAAATCTCTCCTTTCCTTGAAATTGGCCCTAACCAGCATTGCTCCAAGTCACCCATTTCCCTGTTATGGCCCCGTACATATGCATACACAGAGCACCAGCTATAGAGAAGCTTAACAGCCATTAGGGAGAGGGTATGAGATTGCCTAAATTCCCACAGTTAATAAGTAGTAGAGATTATATTGTCTTATCTACACCATCTGCTCTGAACCTCTGCATTTTAGGTAGGGGATTCAAATCCATTTCACCAAAGGATTGGTTAAAACAGCAGGAAAAACAAAAACAATAATAAAAAACAGGTAGGAATCATCATCCCAGAAAAAAAATCTTCTAGTGTGGTATGACAGCTGTCATCAAACAAATGAAGGGCTGCTATTTGGACGATTGGGATTTATTACATGTAATTCCAATGGGAAAGAGTAAGATGATCAGAATAACAACAGTGACATAATTACAACCATATTGAAATTTAAGAACTATATGTGCCAATCGCTGTGCTGGGAAGTGCTTTATAAACATCACAAAGAGATATTTACTGTTACTATTTCCAGTTTACAGACTATAAAACTGAGGTTGGAGATACTGGGCATTTGCCAAAGAGGCACTATCAAGGAGTGGTAGAACTGGGGTTGGAACATTGGTCAGTATGATGTATGGACACTTGTGTTAATCATTACCCTAGTAGAGGTTCAGCTGTCAGCTCAGTGTCAAGAAGAGTATTTAACAATAAGGGGTTTGAAGACATAATTGGCTGCCCCAGATGATGGTGAATTTTCCTGTGTGTGGAGATTTGACAGCTTCCCTGTTAGGTGGGATGTGGCTGAATTTCCTAAGATGGAAACAGAGAGACAAAGTGTCATCAGCTCTATTAATTTGTCCGCATAGGAGGGGGTGGAAGGCAGAAGGTAAGAATGGAGAGCATCATGGGTCTTTCCACAGAGGTGCCAAAGGTATGTGCAAGGGATGGCAAGATGAACTCAGTTTGGCAAGATGGAGCATGGCCATGGAAACATGACACACTGAGTCAGGATCAAAAGGCTCTGTGTATTGAATGGTAAGATGAATAATCTTAAAACAATCCTAATGGCTCTTCCCATTCAGTTTTCATATCCCTACCTCTCAACCCCACTGACACAGCGTTCCCTATTATCTTGCATTATTGTGGTGCATTTCTTACAATTGATGAACCAACACTGATATATTTTTAGTAATTAAAGTCAATAGTTTGCAGTAGGGTTCACTTTTTTTTTTTGTAGAATGAATAACATTTGGGAATTTATTCATTTAGGGATTCAAAATTATAAAATTTCCTGTAAATTATATCATTAAAAAATGAACATATAGCTATTAAAAATAGAAGTGAAAAATTGTTTAATCATTTTAGAGGTGTCAAAATACAATATATGAATTGGTGTTCTTGTACTCTTGTGTGTGTACAGTTCTATGGGTTTTGACAAATGTATCCTGTATCCACTAATATGGTATCACAAACAATCATTTTGCTGCCAGATCCACTATGTTTTACTCAACAAGAGTCTTCACAGACCAGAGGCATTTAGCCCTTAATAAAGGCCTCAAATAGAGTTGGCCACAACTAGTTCCCAGGATAAGCTGGATGCTCACTGAGGGAGCTATTTAGAGGGGATTCATGCCTTAGCCAAAGGCTACGCTGCGTGACCTTCAAAACTCCTTCCAACTCCAAAGGTCCAACTAATTTGGGAAGCCTAGTAAGTGCCCGGCCACTGGGAAAGGCCATTCTAAGGCACAGCACTTTTTGATGGGTGACCCAAGAAGTTGACAAGACACACTTAGATTAGTTAGTGGCTGATTATCACTGAAATATTTCATTGTACATTGCTAGTAAGCTTTGGTAATAAAGAAAATGTTTGGCTCCTGTTTGAATCACATAAGATTTTTTGACTCTTCAAATCTACTTAATGGCTGCATTTAGGATAATCTCTTTAATTCTTCCCTCAACGCTTCTCCAATCAGCGAACACATGGAGCTCCCATTAACTATTCTGAACAGTCATTCATGCGTAGATCCAGGGAAATCAACCTGGCAGCATTTGGCAAGCATGAGTCTTAAGACTGTAAAGCTCATGAATAGGAGGCACATTTGGAAGGCAGAGAATCACAATATGCGGGTCATATAGTCCCAGAAAATTCCTTATCATTTCTTAAGGCAAGCTTCCCTTGTCTTTTCTCAATTATTCTTCAATTGCACTTACCTCAAAATTTAATAGAATCACTTGCTTCACAGATGGGCTTAAAGGATATTTTAGTTTTTGAGCACTGGAGACAAAAGAATGACTGGTATTGGTTCTCAAATTAGAAGCCATTAGAAAGGAGGAGGTTTTAGTGGGTTTGAAAGAATTTAACCACCTTTGACGGGAAGTGGCATATTTCCTGAGCATCCGGAGGCCTTAGTTCTTGTGAGGGG